>PISX010023231.1:0-30156 GCA_004024625.1 Mellivora capensis
CAGAGAGAGATCACAAGTAGGCAGAGAGGCAGGCAGAGAGAGAGGAGGAAGCAGGCTCTGCTGAGCAGAGAGCCCGACGCGGGGCTCGATCCCAGAACCCTGAGATCATGACCTGAGCCGAAGGCAGAGGCTTAACCCACTGAGCCACCCAGGCGCCCCATGTTCATCTTTCTTCTAATGGATCAAGTCTACTCTAATACTTAATATCGCTGCTGAGGGATGAGAGTGTTGTGAAGGTTGTATCATTTTATTTATTTAAGTCATTACATTGTTATGTTACTAAAATAATAAGGGGGAAAAATTCCTAGAGGATTTTCAATTTTTTTCTTCCCCATTAATTACTTTCAGTCTCCGAGGTACCTCGAAATACGTCTTCCAGGTTTTTTGTTTGTTTGTTTGTTTGACCATTTAAATACCTCTGGCTTTTAAGAAATGTGAGAGCGAGTAATTTGCCCAGTTTATTCTCATG
The DNA here is from genome assembly GCA_004024625.1 of Mellivora capensis. Lineage (NCBI taxonomy): Eukaryota > Metazoa > Chordata > Mammalia > Carnivora > Mustelidae > Mellivora > Mellivora capensis. The sequence continues at coordinate 470 of PISX010023231.1, forward strand.
TGAGGTTGTGTCCATATTGGAAAGCCCGAAGACCCAGGATTTGGAAGGAAATCCTTATTTGATTGTTTTGTTTCTTTCATTCTTCCAGCCAACTTCTTTGGTTGTGCCAGGATCTGTGGCCAACAGGGTAGTAACTCAAGAGGATCCATCATTTCTTGGTCAGTGAAGCAAGGGGGTAATGGTGCTATCTGCAGCTCTGAAATCCATCCATTACATTACACGTAACATTACATGTTAGCTCTTGTGTAAGTACTGTACATCTCTACCTGTCAACACTCATGGAGATGAATTATTTCAGGTTTTCGTATTTATTTTAGAGAGAGACAGTGCTAGTGGGTTAAGTGTGAAGGGAGACAGAGAGACTCAAGCAGACTTCCCACTGAGCACAGAGCCTGAACTGGGGCTCGATCCCACAATCCCAGGATCGTGTCCTGAGCCTAAATCAAGAGTTGGATGCTCAACCGACAGAGCCACCCAGGCCACCCAAGGAGAGAAATTATTTAAAGGAAGAAATAACACATAAAAGGAATAACTGGAAAAATCAGAAAAGCAATCATTCTTGGAGTATTAAGATTTGGTCATGTGCATATTTCTGACCTAAAATACACTTCTAAAAACATTTTTTAAGTAGTTTTTGTTGTTGTTGTTGTTGTTGTTGTTGTTTTTCCCTACGGGCGCCTATATGAGTCAGTTGGTTAAGCCTCTGCCTTTGGCTCAAGTCGTGATCTCAAGGTCCTGGGATCCAGCCCCATGTTGGGATTGGGATCCCTGCTGAGCAGGGAGTCTGCTTCTCCTGCTCCCTCTGTCCCTCCCCCCTGCCTGTGCTCACTCTCTCTCTCTCAAATAAATAAAATATATTTTAAAAAATTAAACAAGTTATTTTTCTAAGATGTGTCTAGCCAGCCACCTCTAATTGATGGGTAGAAATTCAAGTATGATATTGAACTGTGAATCCTTAAGTTAGAATTTATTTACTACTTACTCTGTGTCAGGAACTATACTTGCATGCCCTGTGTCATTTAAACCTTACAGACCATATAGTAAATAAGAAATGCAAAGGACTTCAATTTTAGGAGCTTTTCTTCCTTCCTTCCTTCCTTTCTTTTTAACAAAAAAAATTATTTATTCGTCAGAGAGAGAGGGAGAGAGAGCGAGTGAGCACAGCAGGGGGAGCCGCGAGAGAGGGAGAAGCAGACTAACCACTGAGCAGGGAGCCCAATGTGGGACTCGATCCCAGGACTCTGGGATCATGACCTGAGCAGAAGGCAGCTGCTTAACTGACTGAGCCACCAAAGCATCCCTAATTCTAGGAGTCTTTCTGTCACCACTCCAATTAAAGTCCCCTCTAACTTACTTAATTGGAATACATTTTTCTTTTTTCTAATGTGGAGATAATAGTAATGTCCATCTTAAAAAGGGAAGGGTAAGTCAATGTTTTCCATAACAGAACAGAAAGGAATCTGTCATCTTTTGTGCAAATATATTTTCTTTTTTGTATATATTATTTTATTTTATTTTTTCAGTGTTCCAAGATTCATTGTTTAGGCACCACACCCAGTGCTCCACGTAATACGTGCCCTCCTTAGTACCCACCACCAGGTTCACCCAACTCCCATGCCCCCTCCCCTCCAAAACCCTCAGTTTGTTTCTCAGAGTCCACAGTCTCTTATGGTTTGTCTCCCCCTCCAATTTCTGATCAGTCAAGTCCCATCCGAGCCCTCTATGCAAGGTGTGAGAAAGTGTGGGAGCCGTGGTCTTCGGGGTGGGGTGGGGGGAATGGCCAGTCTTACTGGGTGTGAGCTCCAGAGTGACCCCTCGCCTCTCAGGCCAAGATGCCTAACTACAAAAGGAAACTGAGAACCACAGCACCTACACTGTTCACTCATGAACTCAACAAATAGTCATGAATCACCTGCAGTGTGTTAATGAGCCCTGGGGCTTCCACACAGACAAAACTCTGTGAGCAGCACAGACAATAAGAATTCTGCCTTTGTGCAACTTACACTGTGGTAGGGGGAGTCAGAGACAAAACAAAATAAGCCATGAAAATATACAGCTTTTAGACATCTCTAAGTGCTGCTAAAATATAAGGCACTTTAGGAAGGACAGGCAGGGAGGGGAGTGAGAGGGCTTGCAGTCATCAGGAAAGCTATCAGGAAAATGTGAGGGGCCAGAGAGCAAGTCCTGTGGGGAAGGGCATTCCGCAGAGGGAAGGAAAAGGCCACGGGATGGAAACAGACCTCGTGAATTTGAGGAAGAGCGAGCAAATGGAAACCAGCTATTTTGTTTGGCCTCAGGTACACAACCTGAGGTTAAATTCCCCCAGGTCAAATGACTGAGTGATGCTCACTTTGGACAGCTAGCAAGACATGGAATTACTCAGTTGCTGCTCTGCTGATAAATGTTTTAACAACACTGTGAACACTACAATCAAGCCAGCTGTCCTGTGATGTTTGCTTTAAAGATCAAGGCCACTTCTGTTTCCAGTCTGCTCAACCAGGTAACTCACCGCATATTATAATTCAGGTCTCCCATTTGTCACATTTGTCAGAAGCACCAAGAGGGACACAAAAGTATTTATCTCAATAAGCATGGTGCTTAGACACTGGGAAAAAGGAATTTTGAGAAGGAAAACAAATCTTCTCTAAACTAATAATCCGTTCATGTTAAAGACGAATACAGCCATCAAATACCATCTGGTAGACTGCACCATAGGCACACAGAATGATTCTGTGCATTTCACAGGACATTAAGACAAAGCAACTGCCCTCAGGGATTCTAAAATAGATAAAAATCAACCGATTTAGATGATCTTTTCTTTTCTCACTTAGGCAAACGAGTTCTGATTTATGCTATTAAACGGCTCGAGAGCAAAAATGGAGGTTTTCAATTCAGGACAGCAGCATTTCTGAAAATGTGTACGTGTGCGCTCCTGATGTCTAACTACCAGTCCATTAACAAAATGTTAATGTTTGTGAATCTATTTCGATGAATTATGCAGACTCTTTTAGGTCAAGAAGTGCTGTTTTGCCATGTATGAGCTTGATATAAAATTTCCTTCTGGAAATAAGTTCTTTTATGTAAAAAGAAATCAATTTATTTAATTTTCTAAAAATAAAAAAAAATGTAAGTAGTTTGAGAAGTAAGACACAGCATAACATATCTGAAACTTGGAAATACAGCTCACATAGAATCTCCCTGCGATACTTGAGGGTACCTGAAGACCTTCAATCTTGTCCAGCTATTAATGATATTTCTCATTGTTCTCATTGTCTCTTGGAACCATTTTGATAACATTTCCTACCTTCCCAAGACTTCTATGCTGCAACTGATCTTTTCAATGTCCCCAGTAAATTCCCGTATTAGTAAAATCACCGATCAGTCCACAGTATTTGCTTCTGTGTGTTTCTTTGTTCTGTCTGTTTGTTTTTAATGTGGCCTCTCAGTAGCATTAGGCATAACCGACCTCTCCCTTCTCCTTGACACACTTTTTTCCCCTCAGTTGACTTCAAGACATTTCTTCTTCTGGGTCCCCATTCCTGGTCCTCCTCCTCTCCTTGGCACCTTAAAATCAGCCTTTGGACATCTTCTACTTTCACTCCCTTAAGAACCTCATCCAACCTCAAAGTTCTAAGTAGTGTTTAAATGCTCAGTATTCCAAATGTATATTTCTAGTCCAAACTTCTTCCCCAGACACATACCAAACTGGCTACTGAATAGCTTTAATTAGATGTCAAAAGACGTTTCAAATTTAACACGTCCAAAATTGAATTATTCCTCCTCTGACATTCTTTTCATTCTGGCTTTTGGAAATTCAACCCTGCCAATTGCTTGGGCCATAACTTAGTAGCCATTCTTCACTTGTCTTCTCTCCCAAATCCAATCACCAACAAATCCTTTAGTGTCTACCCGCCAAACAGAACAAGGTGGAAACTACCTCTTGTCATTTCCAGAAATATCACTACAGGCTAGTCTGGACTACTGAAATAACACCTGAACTAATTTGTACAATTTCTCACATTGCCACCACAGACCATTCTCAATAGAGAATCCATATGATTCTTTAAAATTTTAAGTTTATTCATGTCACTGCTCTATTCAAATTCTTCCATTAGTATCTGTTTCCACTGAGAGTAGTTATCTCCACACATCACCAGTTCCTGGGTGACTTCATTTCTATATGCTTCCTCCTCTCTTACTCTACTCCTGTAGCACTAGTAGCTTCACACTAGGCAGGCCTGAACTTTAGGGCCTTTCCATGGGCACCTGAAGCACTCTGCCCCAGATGCCCACATGGCTCATCTTCTCATCTTCTTCAATTCTTTGGTAATGTCTCCTTAGTAAAATCATCACTGATCAAATTGGCATCCCCCATATATTCCTCTCCACTCTCCCTCATGTACATTTTCTTTTTTTTAATAATTTTTTAAATTTTTAATAAACATATAATCTATTATTAGCCCCAGGGGTAAAGGTCTGTGAATCGCCAGGTTTACACACTTCACAGCACTCACCATAGCACATACCTTCCCCAATGTCCATAACCCCACCACCCTCTCCCTCCCCCCTTCCCCCAGCAACCCTCAGTTTGTTTTGTGAGATAAAGGGTCACTTATTATGGTTTGTCTCCCTCCCTAGCCCATCTTGTTTCATTTATTCTTTTCCTACCCTCCCAAACCCCCCACATTACATCTCCACTTCCTCATATCAGGAGATCATATGATAGTTGTCTTTCTCCAATTGACTTATTTCGCTAAGCACAATACCCTCTAGTTCCATCTACATCGTTGCAAATGGCAAGATTTCATTTCTTTTGATAGCTGCATAGTATTCCATTGTATATATATACCACCTCTTCTTTATCCATTCATCTGTTCATGGACATCTAGATTCTTTCCATAGTTTGGCTATTGTGGACATTGCTGCTATAAACATTCAGGTTCATGTGCCCCTTTGGACCACTACGTTTGTATCTTTAGGGTAAATACCCAGTAGTGCAATTGCTGGGTCATAGGGTAGCTCTATTTTCAACTTTTTGAGGAACCTCCATGCTTTTTTCCAGAGTGGTTGCACCAGCTTGAATTCCCACCAATAGTATAGGAGGGTTCCCCTTTCTCCACATCCTCACCAGCATCTGTCATTTCCTAACTGGTTAATTTTAGCCATTCTGACTGATGTGAGGTGGTATCTCATTGTGGTTTTGATTTGTATTTCCCTGATGCCAAGTGATGTGGAGCACTTTTTCATGTGTCTGTTGGCATCTGGATGTCTTCTTTGCAGAAATGTCTGTTCATGTCCTCTGCCCATTTCTTGATTGGATTCTTTGTTCTTTGGGTGTTGAGTTTGCTAAGCTCTTTACAGATTTTGGATACTAGTCCTTTATCTGATATGTCGTTTGCAAATATCTTCTCCCATTCTGTCAGTTGTCTTTTGGTTTTGTTGACTGTTTCCTTTGCTGTGCAAAAGCTTCTGATATTGATGAAATCCCAATAGTTCATTTTTGCCCTTGCTTCCCTTGCCTTTAGTGATGTTCCTAGGAAGAAGTTGCTGCAGCCGAGGTCGAAGAGGTTGCTGCCTGTGTTCTCCTCAAGGATTTTGATGGATTCCTGTCTCACATTGAGGTTCTTCATCCATTTCCTCATGTACATTTTCACATAGCATTTATTACCTCTTAAAATTCTATTAACTAATATGTATTTTATTAATTTTCCCTTTTTTTACTAGAATGTAAGTTCCATGAAGGCAGATCACTTGTCTGCTTTGTTACTACTGTGCTTTAGTATTTACAGTTTGGGCTTGCCTTTGCATTTCCTATGGCCAAGAGGTTAAGTTTAGTGTCATGAAGGAAGAACAGTGATCCAGTTTGTTTTTGTACCTCAGTCAACTATATTTACAGTAAAAAAAAATGTACTTTGATCTTTATCTTCCATACTTCACTTTTGTCTGTCTCAGTTTCTTCCAGACTTGAGTCAGAAAAAGAGATTGTGACAGAGAATACTAGCCCTTGTTACTACTGCTTATTGGTGGCTGCTAATAATTTCCAAAGGTAATCTAATTATTGTGGAGAGGTATTTGGCTCTGGTCAGTTCTCAGCACTCAACATTTGGTAATAAACCAAATAGATACAATTCAGAAACATTTTAATGCTAAAATATCTAAACAATATGACTCTTGTTTGGTTTTAAATAAATTGAAGAGTGTGTGTGTGTGTGTGTGTGTGTGTGTATAGTGTGGGGGGATGTTTCCAGGCCTATGGAGATCTGAAGACCTACAAAGCCCCTACTGAAACTGTTGTACATTAGTGCAAGGGTTTCTCAAGCTGTCCCTCACAGTCTACATATTAGTTTTCAGACTTCAACACATTAAAACCAGATTTTCAAAATAGTGGAGTTAATAGAGCCAGGCCAAATGAATGGAGTAAGCATACAGCTAGCTTATGGTCTGACAGTACTGAGGGAAAAATAAAAATCCACTTTAAATAAGAGCATGGGGATCAATAAGCATAGAGATCTATTAAGCCTCACACACCACAATACCATTTGTTGATATAAATGTAGAATCTAATTTAGAAACTAAGAGTCACATTATCCTGTGTTCAATAAGCCAAAAAAATGTACTTGGGCAACAAGTAAAAAACATATATTTAATGTTAGGAATCAGGAATGATTTAAGTTATGTATAACAGTCCCTACCTTTGAGAAAATTCTAGTCATTTGTGATATTAATACCAGGAAAGTGTTAAATAAAGTTCAGTATACTTTGGTTAAGCCTATACTTATAAAAAATAGCCCAAAGCTTATAACCATGAGGTTGAGGACCTAGTCCCAATTATCTCGCTTTTAACTACCTGAACTGGGGTCTATTGCTGAACCTACATTCTCAATCATTAAATGGATAAATAACACTTGAATGTGTAGTATATATAGTTGGTGTAAAATCAGATGAGGCAGCAGATGTTTAGAAAACTCTAGAATTCTATTCAAATTAAAAGTATCATCTAAGGAACTAATTTATTTTGGTATCTAAAAATCTTGAGCTTTAAAGCAAAAAAAGGGGGGGATGAAAGCTGTCAATTATTAGCTATGTAAATCACTAAACCTATTTATGTCTCAGTGACCCCATGTATGATATTGAAATAGAATGGCATCTAACTCAGGGTTGTCATGATGCTTAAGCAGTGGCAAAAGAGTTCATATCTCAGATGCAGCGTAGTGCATATCGCACACTGAACAATACTGTTGATGTTCATATCAAGAAAGAAATTGCATCCAACAATCTTTTTAAAAATCTGTAAAGTGATTTTTTTTATTTTAATTCTAATTTTTATTTAACGCTCTCTCTCTCTCTCTCTCTTTTTAGAGGGGGAAGTGAGTGCAGAGAGAGAGAAAACTCAAGCAGACTGAGCACAGAGCCTGATGTGGGGCTCAATCTCACGACCCTGAGATTCATGATGTGAGCTGATACCAAAAGTCAGACACTCAACAGAAGGAGCCACCCACGTGCTCCTGTCCAGTGTTTTTAAAGTCAGTCATCAATGTCAGCAATAGAACTCACTGGATGGAAGACTTGACCAAGTAGCATACATGATAGGTTACCAATATCAACAAGACATAAAATTTAAAATTCAAACATAAAACACAACATTTCCCTCTAGTCACCTACGTATCAGAATGTTTAATCAGAATGCATCAAAAAGCACAATCTTGATTAGTTAATGAATTAATCCTGGAAGGGGAGGGATGGGCTGGTGGGGGTGGGGCATAAAGAAATGATGGGGAGAAAAAAAGTCTATCAACACCTGGAGCTAAAAAGGACAAATTCAGTGAGATCCACAATTCATAGCAAATAATACCCAATATCAATTACTCTATGTCAATAAACAGACCCAACATATCAAGAGTACTCTCTTGATACATTTTTTGCAGTACTTTTTGCATTTGAAAATGAGCAAAAATACAGCATACAAGGAAAATACTTCAGGAATGGCTGAGGGAAGAGCCCTGTGGACCCTCTCCCATGAAAATAACCATGACTACTAAAAAATAGTTTAAAAAAAGTCTCTGGAATTTGCTCAAAGAAGGTACAGTAATGAGAGAAACATTTGTTTTAAAAAATCTACAAAATCTCAGTAAGAACAGCAGGACTATGGCATTGGAACAATAAGGTGTTTCCCCTCTACCTCTCAACCAGCAAAGAGTGAGAGAAAGATCTACTTGTAGCAGGTGTAAGCAGAATCCCTGGACTCCTTCTCCCCCACAGAGCCAGTGTTGAGTATGGCATCCGCCCTGGAGCGACAGGCCAACAACATTCCTTATCCTCTGCCTATCAGTCCATGTTGCAGAAATGCACAATCTGCCATCTGCTAATCCTTTCCCTATCCATAATGGAATAAAATCAGAAACCAACAACATCAAGTCTCAAAATTCACATCTATACAGAATTGAAACATGGCACTTAGAGGCAAAGAAGACAACACAAAGGACATCAGAAAAAGCTTCCAAATGAATGAAAATTATAAAAAAAATCTACACTAAAACTTAAGCAATAGTACAAGGCAGCTCTTGGAGAGAAATGGATAGGTGTAACCATCTGTATCTACAAAGGGTAAGTTCTCAAGTCAATGACTTTTCATCTAAGACAATGGAAAAAATGAGTACAATAAACTTAAAGCAAGGAGAAGGAAAGAAATAAAAATTAAAGTGAGAATTAATGAAATAAAAATAGAAAAACAGTAGAGAAAAATCAATGAAACCAAAAGTTGATGTTTTGAAAAGATCAACTTCTAGTCGGATTGATAAAGAAAAAAGAGACAGAGAGAGAGAAGGCTCAAATTACTAAAATTGGGAACAAAAGTGGAGTTGTCACTACTGACTTACAGCAATAAAGCAGATTTTAGGGAAATATGATGCAAAACTGTATCCCACTGTATTAAATAACCCAGATGAAATGAACAGATCCCTAGCAGTACACAAATTACCAAAACTGATTCAAGATGATAAATACAATATGGATAGGTGTATAATGAATAAAAAAGATTAAATTAGTAATCTCAAAAACAAACCTATAAAAAACACATTAAACAAACAAACAAAAACAGGCCCAAATGGCTTTACTAGTGAATTCTGCCAAACATTAAAGAATTGATAGCGTTTTCAAAATCTCTTCCAAAATATTAAAGAAGAGGAAATACTTCCTAATTATAGGAGGACTGTATTACCCTCATACCAAAACCAGATGAGGTACCCCAAGAAAAGAATGCTACAGGTCAATTTATCTTATGAATATAGAAGTAGAAATCCTTAACAAAATACCAGCAATTCAAATTCAGCAGTATATAGGAATGATCATACATAATGATCTAATGTGATTTGTCACAGCTATGCAAAGTTGTTTCAACATAAGAAAATCAGTTAATGTAATAAACAGAATTTTTTTAAAGGATCATCTAGAAAAATCAAGAAAAGCATTTGACAAAATCCAATACCTTTTGTGATAAAAATGCTTAATGAACAAGGAACTTAAGGGAACTTCCTCAACCTGACTAAGGACAGCTACACAAAACTCCCAGCTAGCATCATAGTGATGTTGAAAGACTCACAGCTTTCACCCCTGGGTCAGGAATAAGACAAAGATTATGCTAAAAACTATTATAACATTCTACTGAAAGGTCTAGTTGGAGTAATTAGGCAAGAAAAAAGATATAAAAGTCATCTTAGAAAGGAAGAAGTAAAATTAACTCCATTTACAGATGACATTATCTTTTAAATAGAAAGTCCTAAAGAACCCACTCAAAAATGATTAAACTGATAAGTTAGTTCAGAAAGGATACAAGATACAAGACCAATATGAAACTATCCATAATAGTTCTATATCCTTGTGAGGAATGATAAAAAATGAAATTAAGGAAAAGATTCCAGTCAGTAAACAGAAAAAAAAAATACTCAGGAATAAATTTAATGAGAGAAGTAGAAACATTGCAATTTGAAAATTATAAAATGTTGTTAGAGCTGCCTGACATGGGGAGTCAGAGCCTGGGTGGGGTGTTGGCAGCCTGTCATGGGGCATCATACCCATGTAGGACCAAGGGCACGCACGATGCCTAGGAGAATAAAACACGCTTCCATGAGAGAGAGTGGTGGCTTAGTCTGGTTGCAAAGCCCAAAGAGGCTTGCATGGCGTGCTGTCCGTTGTTGAGCTATGAGGTCGTGAAGTTGTCTGCATGGGAATGGGGCTGGTAGGACATCAGTCTCCCGTGGACTATCACGGTACAAGTGGAATGAGGAAGGGAACTGTTTAGTATATGATGGTAGCAGCTGGTAGTGAGTCGTGCCTGGACTCGGTAGGGAAGATATTTGCAGCACGCCAGAGCCCCTGTAGGGTGGGGAATGCATCAGTATTGGGAGAAAAGGAGGGACAGTCAGGTTTGTGGCATCAGAACATGAGTGGGCTGAGGAGGACATCAGTATGCGGGTCAACAGGAGACTGGTTATATTCAGTAAGTAAATATACTAAGGATAAAAGGGTCAGTTCTCTCATTGTGACAGTTATTAGCTATATATATATATATATATATACTTATATATTTCATAAGGTATAAAATATACACATACATTATGATATGTAATAACATATAATGTATATATGTATGTTACGCAGACATATATGTAGGCATAAACAAATACAGATGCAAATGAATGTGTGTGTCTATACCATACATTTATGCATGTGGTGTGTGGAGAGACGTGTGTATGTATATTTGAGCACACTCATGCGTGCACACAGAGATAGGTACATATATTACCAGCTTTGGTCATTGAGAAGGCCTGGAAACAGAGCTAGCCAAGAGACATGAACATTCTGTGTCCGCATATCTGGGTTTCTAAATGCCACCCCCACTTAAAGACACTGGAGCTTTTTAGAGAAATGATTAGACCCAGTACCAGGGTAAGAGAAGTCTAAAATGGGTACTCAAAATATGACAAGGCCATGTGCAAAGGACAAAAGAGCCTGCTCACATGGGCTTGTCAAGGCTAATTCTGGGACAATTTGAGCACTGGAATAAATAATGGTTGTCATGGTGTATAATCAGCCGAAGCAGATAAATTTTTGAGTTCATATTGGTATCAATAAATACATGAATAAATACAGAGGGGAGAAAAGACAGCTTTCCTTTCAGTAGAATGCCAACCAATCACTGTCGAAGAGATGATGCAATTAGAAGATCAGCATTTGGCAACAGTTGTAATAATACTTCAGCTGAAGGACATCAATTGATGTTTAAAAAAATTAGGAAAGGGGCACCTGGGTGGCTCAGTGGGTTAAAGCCTCTGCCTTCGGCTCAGGTCATGATCCCAGGGTCCTGGGATCAAGCCCCGCATCGGGCTCTCTGCTCAGAAGTGAGCCTGCTTCTCCCCATCTCTCTCTCTCTCTGCCTACCTCTCTGCCTACTTGTGATCTCTGTCTGTCAAATAAATAAATAAAATATTTTTTTTTAAATGAGGAAAGATAAATAAGGGAAGAACATTTGCATAATCTCAAGGTGAGTCATCCACACACCTGAAGGCTGGTGCAACTCAGGTCAGGTTATCCAGAGCAGCATTCCCTGGAAGGGTCCCCTGTAAGCCATCTGTCATCCAATAGGAGTCAATGAGATGCATGCAGCATCACTTCACCTTTGCGGAAATACCCATGACTGAACCAGTCACCAAGAGACATCCACCACCAGACTGAAGGAACATGTAGAAAATAAGCTACCTGCAATCTTCAAAAGCTTGGAGCCGATGGAGGAGACCAACAAGGCATGACGCATCAAAGTCACACATGATCCTGGCTGGGGTCATTTTGCTGTAAAGGATGTTAGAGCGTAACCACACAAGTTGACTGGCATCTAGGGCTACACTGTAGGACTGCATCAAAGTCACTCCCCGATTTCCACAGCAGTGTGGTGGTTATTCAGCAGACCATACTCTTCATGGGAACTGGAAATCATACTTGGGGAATGGATAGCCTGCTGGGCACTTATTCTCAAACGTTCTTGTAGGATTCTCACATTTTTTTCTGCTAAGTCTTATATCATTCCAAAAGAAAAATTAACATAAACGTATGCATATGATGACAATGGCAAAGTCACCTCTACACACACACTTAGGTGCCTTACATAATCATATGTGACCAGGATGGGAAAATATGATTAGACACACACCAGTGCGTTCACTCAAGCTCTCTCGTGAAGGAGGGCTGGGGAGTTATTCCAGGGGAAAGGAGGTAGGGAATCAGAGGTGAAGCGGAAATAGGAAATAAAAAAGAAAGCTGCATAGAAAAGAAAAAGAGTATGCAATATGATTGCACTTATGAATATACACATACTAATTGTAAAAATAAAATTAAACAAGGAAAGAGGAAGTGTGAACAGCTGGGTCTTCTCAGCTTGCTTTGTTGGGATTAATCTTTGAATTTTTCTTCTTCACGAAGAAAAATTCTTCTTGACTCACGAAGGCAACTTCTGATTCAAATCACCGTGCTCAAGCTGGTTAAATCAAGTGTAGTTGCAATCAAGCCTTGCTGCTCCTTGTAATCATTTGTTTATCAAAATCAAAATTATCTGCTTTTGTTTGGAGGTAGGGAGTAGGGAATAGTTCTGTTGCCAAGCCGAGTTAATTTTTATTGCTAGATAATTCTGTTTTTGTCTATGAAATGTATGTTTTCTTAATCTGGAGCTTCTTAAAAAAAAATCTGTGTGTGTGTGTGTGTGTGTGTGTGTGTGTAGTAAGGGGAGTATGTGAATGAGGATCAGAGAAACAAAGACTTTTTCCCTTCATTTTCTTTTTTAAACCGCTACAGGATTTTATGAATCCATGTTAAATAAAAAGTATTCAATACTAGAAGAAGAGACATGCAAATAAATTCTTTAGTTTCCTTAAGTAACTATTCCAAGGCCAATATTGTTTACCTCTTTACCTTAAAAAAAAAAAAGTTTTCTTAGCTCCAAATCAGCTAATTCCAGGCAGTTAAGTGGAGAATCACCATGGGCACTTCTCAGCATCAATTTAGTTCCTGTTGTTTTTCTCTAGACAACTGACACCGATTAGCTGTTTATCGAGTATACCTCAGAAACAGTGTTTCTGTTCTCTAATTTATCAAAATCTCAGGGAAATAACTGCATTTGCATACTGAAGCTTTAATCAACAGTAACTGGCAATGTGTGAAGCAATAAACAGCTTCAAGGCATGCAATAAACTGAGGTTTATTTAGAAAACTGTGCAGGGAATCTTTAGTGCCAAGTTACTAAAGGTAATATTGACTACTGCTTTTATAAGAACAGTTGCTATCAAAGAGTCGCTCAGCCAAATGTTATTTCACATTCAAACTCACATTTCAAATTAATCTTTTTTTTTAATCTAACTTTTAGGAAGAGCAGAATGGTTTAATTCTGGTCAACTTAAGAAAAAAAAATGAAACCCCAAAACTCTCTTTATCAAGCAGTTTAAAATTGTAAACTTTTCTTTGAATCATGCACTAGGCCTCTAGTGTGTAGTGGATGGAACTCATTACTTTCATACTCTAGTTATAAACCCTGGTTGAAATATCTTTTATAAGAAAGGATTGATGAAAGCAGGTCTCCAACATTTCCACAATGTCTAAGGGGTGTCTTTTGGCTGCCATCTTGGAAGCTAGAGAGAGTCCTCCATGGCTTTAGGAGACATGGTACAAATATGAAGATTAAAGATTAGAAACATAGCAGTAGAGAGGAAATAAAGGTCAGTGTGAAGGGTCTCTTGCTCAGATCTCCGAAGTAAGTTTGCATTCCTGCATACACTCCCCCAGCAGTTGTCCATAAAACTCCCTTCAAGTTAGAAATCTCGCAGTTCACCTTTCTGCTCTGGTGACCACCACCCTCTGAGACCCCACTTCTCTGTTTTAGGAAGACTATCACCTTGGGCTGAAATTCCACATTGCACTACCCCTCCCACATGCATGCATTCCCATGGTTAGAAAAACATGGCAACAATTCATTGGTAAAGGCATGCAAATATTGAAGCAAGGGGAACAAAATCTCTGGAAAAATGCTAAGATGAGTCTTCTTAAAATGTGTTCTTCCCCTTCTGAATATATTCAAGTAGTTATAAAAATCATGTTTTTAATTTTTTGGCATTTCTAGAGGGCGTTGTGTTACAGTTCATTGCTTTACTACACTTAGCATATTTTTTCAGAAAATGCTCAACTTGCTCATTCCCCTTTACCTCGTCTTGAGGCTGCATGCCCCCAGATCCTCATTTCATATTTAATCAGGAATACAATAGTTTTTATCATCTCTGTGTGAGAACACTATGCTATGCCTCCCACATCCTTTTTTTAAAAATCTTTTTATTTATTTATTAATTTGACAGAGAGAGAGATCACAAGTAGACAGAGAGGTAGGCAGAGAGAGAGGAGGAAGCAGGCTCCCTGCTGAACAGAGAGCCTGATGCGGGACTCGATCCCAGGACCCTGAGATCATGACCTGAGCCGAAGGCAGCGGCTTAACCCACTGAGCCACCCAGGCGCCCCCACATCCTCTTTAAGGAAGTAATTATTCCCTATGTGTTGGAATGTCACCAATGGAGAACCTTCAGCTGCTGGTCCTATTTGAGATACTTAAGGGGTTGGTCCATCTGAAGAGACTCACCATGTCAAGTCCAAGCTGGTTTCTAAGGCAACCTGCATTCAACATTTGCATACAGGTGTGTGAAGGGCCTATATCATTGTGCAGACTTTCCAGCTCTAAAGGGCTCTCTCAGCTCCAGAGCTTTCCATGGGGTCAGAGGAAGCTCATCTTCTCTCTAAATTTAATTCGGCTTGCTTCCCTCTTCTTTCCACAGGAGTTGATTCCAAAAACACTCTTTAACAAACATCTGCAACTGAATCTTCTTTGGAAATTTGACCTAAGACAGACGCCTATTTAACATCCAAAAATATTATTGACTGCATAGTTGGGCATGGGTGTAGAGTTTTAGGGCAGAGAGCTAAGGTGGAGATATGAATTAGAGGTATGAGCAAATTACAACTTAGATCCACGAGACCACATTAACTAATTCCAGGAGTGAATGAAGAAGAGGTTAGTAGTTTGAGATTCAGGGCATTCCAATTTTTAAGAGTCAGGGCAATGTGGAAGAACCATCAAAGCAGACAGATGGGATCAGCCAGGGAGCATGGGGAAAAGTCCAGGACACTGTGGTGTTCTAGAAATCAAACATGTAAGTTTCTAAGTAAGGAAGGGATTATTCACTCCATCACAGCTTACCCATAGATGGGCAGGAAGATGGGGAATTCACTTGGCCATGGAGTAAGCCCTGGGACCAAAAGAGTCACATCAAGGGTTGGGTGTGACTGAAATCCTGAATTTGCTGTAGTCAAGAGAGAACAGTAGGGAATCTGACCAAGACATTCTTTAAGCCAGTCTGGGTACCGGTGTTGAGTAGCTTCTGTAATGAAGGGAGACACAGAAATGAGTAGCAGCTCGAGTTGGTTACGGGACCAAGGGCATTTTGTGTTGTTTGCTTGTCTTTAACTGGCAGGTGCCACTGCAGATTTTGATGGCGATGGAAAGGATGAGACAGAGCGGAAGCTGTTCATGCTGCAGGAAGGTAAAAGGGTGACTGTGAAGCAATGTCCTTGAGCAGCCCAGAGTGGGCAGAATCCAGGAGAGTGGTTCCGGGTCAGCGCAAAGCACCCATACTTAGAAGTGCTGTGGTTTCATTTTGCACTGGGCCTTGCAAACCACACAGCCAGTCCTGAGTGCTGTACCAAGTGGGGTCCAAGGTCACAGTGTCGTTCTGCAAAGTGGTTATTACGGATCATGATGATATAAGGAATTTAGAGTAAATTCCTCTAGAGTCAAATTTACAGTTGTTTTTAGAAAAAAAAATAAGTGATTTGACAGGTGATTTATATCTGTCCAATCTAATAGTAAAAAATAGGTTTGTGTTTTTTTGTTTCCTGTTTCCTTTTTCCCGTAATTCACTTAGATGCAGCCTTCATTTCCGAGGCTCTGAGAAGCCAGTGACCCTTTCAACAGACACAAGGAGGGCTCATTTTTAATCACAGGAGTAGAGCAAAATATACAAATGCAGGTGCAGAGAGAGCGGTAGGTGTGGTGACAAGATGCTGTAAACGTCTTCATCTGAGGGTTTGATGAAGATACGGGGAGGGCGAGGTACCACAGTAGAGCCTGTCTTTGTGCCAGTGACTCTCTGCTGCGGGCACCACACAAAACACGGATCATCCTGGGCAGCCATCTGCGCAATCAGCCACGGTAGTTCTGCTTTTCGCTCCCTGGTATCAGGAAAGACCATTTTTTTTTTCTTGTTCGCTTGTTTTTAGGTCCTTCGTTATTTTTAACAGAATTAGAGAATGTGGCTTTAGTTCTTTTTGTTTGTTTAAAGATTTTATTTATTCACTTGACAGAGAGAGAGAGAACATAAGCAGAAGTAGAGGGAGAGGGAGAAGCAGATTCCCACTGAGCAGGGAGCCTGATGCCGGGCTCAATCCCAAGACCCTGGGATCATGACCTGAGCAGAAGGCAGACGCTCAACAGATTGAGCCACCCAGGTGCCCCTGTGGCTTTATTTCTTGCAACATGTCAAGAAGATTATTTTCACACATTTTTTATATGTCCTACTTCCTGTTGAAGCATAAGTCAGAGGCAGAAGTCAAGTCTAACTCCACTCACATATGTACTTAAGTCACACATCTCATATATATGTGTATTAGAGTTAAGATATGAGATAAAATGTATACCTACAACACTTCTGGGGCATGAGCTCATATTTTATTTTAATCATTTTTATTTCCTTCTTGAGGATAGAGAGCTCAAGGAAAAAAAAATTAGGAGCCAGCTCTTTTGAACGAATGTATCAGAGTTAGATTTCTCCTCTCCCTATATCCTGCCTCTCTGGATTTCTGCCTATGAGCATATTGTGGACTACGGAGGAATTATAGGAGTCAAATTAATGTTTGGGAAGAGGAAGACATGCCTAGGAATAGAGAATACATTTAAAAATATGTTTTTTCACTTTCGACAGCTTTATATGCTAGTAGATGAAAATCGTTTCAGATAATATGTATCCCATAGTGCCAAGGGGATTAAACTTTTTTTGGGAAAACTTAGACCTATCAGAACATCTGCTTTAAGGGAAAAAAAAAATTAGCACTATAAACCAGATTTAATGTTTGCAAGAAGGAACTGCTTAGCATTGGAAGACATCTCTCTTTCAAATTTATCTGTCTATCCATCCAGGTATCTATTCTTCATTCAAAATATAAATTATACCTTGGGGCCAGATGACCAGCATCTGTGGCATGTTTCCACCTCCCTATGTGCGTCCACGTGGATATTATGGATTTGAGATAATGTTAATGAGGACAGAGCCATCTGAAGTTCAGTGTAAAGAAAGACGAGAAAACGTATTCTCCCCCTTTATTTGAAATGAAAATAAAGAAGAAAATTAAAGAGACTTTCATTTCTCACACCTAGTAAACAGAACAGGTTATATATTACTAAACTGAAGGGAAAACAGTCATCTTTTTAGTGCGCTCCACAACGTTAATCTATGCAGTAACATATTAAAGCGTCAGAACGCATCAGGAAAATCTCCTTTGAGGACAGTGAAGCAAATCTGCAAGTGACGGTTCTGAAGGGATCCCCCTAATAGAAATGACACTGCAGATCCTACGGCTCGGGGTTCATGATTCATGCACACTGTGCCTGCACCAGCCGCACGACATCCATGAATCATAAACCCTATCATCTTTGGGGTGGGGGGGAAACATCCTATTTTACAAAATATTCATCAAAAAAGAAAGAGAAGAAAGAACCTCCAAACCTTCTAGAACATTTGAGAGATGTCATAAAAACAAATCAGCACCTGCGAGGAGAATGCAGAAGGGCAGGCTCTATGATGGCCCGCATTTCTCTCAAACTCTCTTGGAAATGGATCAATTCCGGATCAAATCAGGGCAGCAGGCATTTTTCTTCAGGACTAAAATTAATAATTCCTTGAGGCGTATAGGTTAAATGCTGACACTTTTTGAAACTATTAAAAAGGAGAAGAATGGATAAAGATGAAAGGGAGCTGCAGGTGGCAAGTTGACCCAGTACAGCCTTACACGCATCCCCTGGGAATTTCATCAGAAAAATGCACGCCTTTTCCCTCAAGGAACCAGATGTGCAACATCCAACTTCCTGCACTACTTCTCAAGGCTTTCTGTTTTTGTTTGTTTGTTTTTAAGATTTTTATCTGGAGGGGGGGGTGGCCCACAAGCAGGAGGTGGCAGGCAGAGGGAGAAGGAGAAGCAGGCTCCCCACTGAGCAGGAAGCACCGTGCAGGACTTGATCCCAGGAGCCTGGGATCATGACCTGAGCAAAAGGCAGACGCTTCACCATTGGAGCCCCTGGGGCGCCCAGGCCTTGCTATTCTCTCCTGCTGCCCATGTCCCAGCTGTTTCATGTGCCACTGCAGCTTTGACCAAGAGAAGCCAGGAAAAGCAAAGTCACTCAGACCACAGGAGGCAGCTCAGGAAGCCAGTTTAAAGCAGGGGATTGAATTAAGTTTTCCCAGCATCTGTGGTCATTATCTGTATAATATTAGCCTTCACTTTTGTAAAGAAGCAAGAAGTAAACACAAGAAAATAAAATCAATGCTGTTTATGGAGGTCCTAAAAAGAAAAGCAGCATCAGCTTCGTGGGTGGGTCTCCGCTGCTATAGAAGTGGTTACAAGTTGGAGCAGAGCTGGGGGCACTGAGCGGACCTCAGTCTCTGGGAAAGGTAGAGCACTGACTCCCGTCCTGCAGCTTGATTTGGGATCTCCACTCTACAGCAG
This sequence comes from Mellivora capensis, assembly GCA_004024625.1. NCBI lineage: Eukaryota > Metazoa > Chordata > Mammalia > Carnivora > Mustelidae > Mellivora > Mellivora capensis. The sequence goes on from PISX010023231.1 coordinate 19,328, forward strand.
TGTTCTCTTGGACTTTGCAAAAGCTACTGCTCTGCTCTGTTAAATGTATAAAAGATAAGGAAGCTTTCAAATGCTTAAAGTCCCTGGCTAACAACAGCAATTAAAATTAGATGTTGGTATTATTATTAATATTGATCTCTTGACCACCTACCTCTTGATTTGCCAAAGTGTCACTCTGTATTTTAAATTGCAAGTGATCATTTCTTCTCAATGGAAGAACTAGTAAAAGCATAACGCAGGTGAATACATTCTTTGCAATGCTTCCATTCACCTGTATTCTTCAACAGTCCATTCATTCTTCCAATGCCTGGTACCTTCTTGCTCACTTTTTTTTTTTTAAAAGATTTTATTTATTTATTTGACAGAGAGAGAGATCACAAGTGGGCAGAGAGGCAGACGGGGGATGGGGGGCAAGCAGGCTCCCTGCTGAGCAGAGAGCCTGATGTGGGGCTCCATCCTAGGACCCTGAGATCATGACCTGAGCTACACAGATGCCCTTCTTGCTCACTTTTAAAACCCCAACTTAGTTTGAGTTAGCAGAAAAACAAAAATGGCAATAAACTAAAATAAAAATAATTACCATTAGTTAAGTACTTTCTTTTCTCTATTGCTGGCACTGAGCCATGCAATTTACATGCTATCCATTTCATCCCAGCTTGCCTAACCCAAAGACAATAATCTCAAGCTCTTAAAACTCTGCTTTCTGTCCTTCACCAAAGGGTGCATTAATCTCTATTATTTTATTCAACTAGTATTTACTGACACACAAATACTGACCTGAACATTTATATACACAGGATACCTGGGTAACTGATGTTGCTTCTGTTTTCAGCTAGCTCACCTGAGACCCAGCTCAGATAACAGATTATTCCAACACAGTTTAAATAATTAAATTTAATATACTCAATTCAATTTACTATGTGAATCTAATGCTAAGTCTTCGGACTACAAAGATATTTAACATATCTCTTTCAGTTGCGTCTTTAAACTTCATTTCAATATAATGGATGGGCACTATTATGTGTGTGAGGGTCGTTTTGGTTTTTTTGGTTTTTTGGTCTGCTTTTTGTTGTTTTGTTTTGTTTTGTTTTTAGGTTTGTATTATTTTGTTTTATTTAATTTTATTTTTCAGTGTTCCATTGACTACTCACAGTACATGCAGAGAACAGGAAATTTTTTTCATCTGTAAAAAGTCAGTAAAAATTTTAGGTTTTGTGGGCTGTATCTGATGTCTGCATATTATTCATTGTTTATTTTTTGTTGTCATTTCATTTTATTGGTTTATATTGTATCAACTAACCTTTAAAAATGGAAAAACCATTTTCAGGTTACCAGCCAGACTAACAGGTCACCTGGCTCACAGGCTAGAGTTTGCCAAGCCGTGTCATTATTCATTTTTTTTTTTAATCAACACTGGCATTACTTTAAGTACATTGTTTCCACTACCATTCATTTTCAGAAATAGTGGCGTGATAGCAAAAATTGACAGCAAGGCGAAAGACATTTTAAATCAAGGAACAATTGTCAGCACTTATTTCTCCCCAATCCCAACTCTTCACTCTGCAAGGAACACGGCGTGTGCAAGCACTGGCATGCAGTTACTTTATCCCCACATGTGTATTTGTTAACCATTTTATAAAATGTACTTGAACTTTCCTTTAGGAAGACCTTGGCAGCCACAGGTGGGTGGATCATTTGATTCACAACTTGTTATAATTAAGATTTGTTCTTTACAGTCAGGCATAAACGTACAGCCGATGACTAGATATTCTGTAGAAGTGTGCTAGAATGAGCCTGATTACAAAGTCAAAGCCTTGGGAATCAGGCCCTTTTCCGCTTCGCTCAAGGCATCAAGCCAAGAAGTGTAGGAATGGATGAAGGAGAGGCAGGGCCAGAGATGCTTGATTTAAATGCCAAATGATACAGAAATGCACCTTCCCACAATCTATTTTTCCTTCCTATGGGCTTTCATTATAAGCACAAAAGTTCAGCTCTGCATTATCCTGTGCCCAGTATGGATAGGGACTCCCTTGGAGAAGAAATGAAGTGGCTACATTTGTTCCAGGCTGCTTTCAAGCATCTGTCACTCACCTCCCCTTCTGCCATAGAGCTGACTCCTTCACCCATGTCTCTGTCTAAAGGTCTACCATTGTCATTTAGTAAAACTCTCTAATCCTTCCTAATATGACACCTTCCTTTTTACTTTAAAACCAATTTCATTTCTAGGAACTTCAAGTGTGTGTGATTTTCTCACTTGTATTCATCTTTCTTCCTCTCATTTCCCCTCTGACACTGGGATAGAGAGGCTACAGAGGGGAAAACCCACTTCTTAAAGGGACTGACTGTGTTGAGGTTGTGTGAGGATCAGTGTGGGAGGGACTGGCACCCGCAGACTCCACTATTATGGGGCTGGATTCCAAGTAGCCATTCCTAGGGACTGGTGGTGACTGGGGGACATTTGCGCATAATGCTTGGCTGGTGGCCCTTTGTTGTACATCTTGGTGGGTGTTCATGTCTCTCTTTTCCACATGCTGCAGTTAGTTCCCTTCATTTTTATCTGTACTTAGGAAACACAATTCTGAGACCTACGGCCCCAGGCAGGATCAATTTACCTACAATGTGGGCAGTAGTCCATGCCCTCTTGCCAACTACCCATTCCCCCATGACACCCCCCAGGGCATTTGCACAGACTCAAACCCCAGAAACCATTCAGTTAAAGAACTGGATACCATTCTACCCTTCCTCCTCTTGGATTTTCTTCTCTCAGTCTTGGACTAAGAGAAACACTGGACCAGCAACCATTAGAGGACCAAAAATTTCACCCTTACTACTTGTATGGTAATGGTCTCTAAAACCATATGTGGTTTTTTCTACCTAGATTCTTGGAGAGTATTCCACTAAGCCCCAGGAATTCTTTGAGGTAGGATGTGAGAATTTATTATTTTTTTTTCTTTTTTTACTTCACGTGCTTTATCTAGGTTATAATCCACATTCTATCTATAACCTCCAAGTGAGAGAAGAAAATATCCAACATTTCCTTTAATTGCTTCTTCCTGAGACTATTAAAATAAATCGGATCTTCCCTTCAGCCTGTAATATATTTTATCATCATAAATATCATAAAATTAACCTTTGGAAAACACAAAACTAATGTAATAAAAAAAACATCTATCACCCATAGGGAAAAAAGAAAAAAAATAATAGTTTTTCTATAGCCTAAAACTAAAATAATAAAATAGAGTCTTGATTTAGGAGTCAAAGAGGAGAAAATAAAAACAAAAACAGGGGTGCCTGGGTGGCTCAGTCGTTAAGCGTCTGCCTTCAGCTCAGGTCATGATCCCAGGGTTCTGGGATCGAGCCCCACATCAGGCTCCCTGCTCAGAGGGAAGCCTGCATCTGCCTCTCCCACTCCCCCTGCTTGTGTTCCCTCTCACTATCAAATAAATAAATAAAATCTTTTAAAGAAACAAACAACAACTACAAAACAAAACAAACTCAAAACTACTCTGGCTCCCAAACCTTACTGTTTCTGATTTTATGTTTTCTCATTTGCCAGAGAATAAATAAATATAATACCTACCTATGTGGTAGGTCAGTGTGGTGACCCAAAGCAATAGGGTATCACACAGAAACAGAGGACACAGAACTGTGTTTTAGCAGGTGAGGATAGCTAATCTCCAACAATGCATCACAACTTGTAAGTGAAAAAATTAAAATAAAAGCTAATAAGCAAGGGAGAAGTCCCTTTCTAGGAAAAGTAAGACACCCCTGTTGCACTGACATCAGCTTTGGCCATGTAGCCTGTGGAGCCATTTGCCCAGCTGAAGATAATACATTCTTGACCTATTAACTCAGGAGCAACCCTGAGAGTTGCTTTGGCCAATGGAAAATGCATTGCTTAGTAATTCCATGCCTCACCTGTAGGTAACCAAGAAGAATTGGGTTTGGTTTTGTTCTGCGTGTTTCCCACAGCAAACGCTGCCCTCAGGAGATGACTTGTTCTAGACAGAGGCCACTTCGTCAGCTGGGCTGTGGAGTGAAGGCTGAATACAGCACCGTCTCTGCTGGCTTTTGATGGCACTGGCTGTGGAGTTTGGCAACATAAACCTAGCTACCCTAACTGATCCCAACTTGACAGTTAGAGGCAGAGTGAGCCTGATAAACACCCAGAAAATAATAGCGTGGTTTCCAGAGACTGGAAGCTGGTGAGGAAACTGTTACTGGAAGCTATCAGGATGGGAACCATGGCTGGCAGTGAAAACTCATTTAGCAAAATGGTTGCCTGCAGTGACCCGCAAGGCAAACCATGAACCAAAGAACCCACAGCCCCGGACATCGAAGCAGCCAGGCAGCTAGTGTGGGTCTGTCTCCCCCTCAAGGATTATGCACCCCTGAGGTGAGGAGCTCAGGAGCAGCCTGTCCCTGGATTTGGTGAAGGAACCACGGGCAGCAGGGTCAGGCCTCACTTCCCGGAGAAGCATTAAAATCCATAAAGTGGATTATTGCACCTGTCTTTTCTCTCTGTCAGAAGAACAGCAGTGCTCTGCATGGATGCTGTCCCTTCATCCTGATGTGGGTGAAATGGTGCAGGATGGAGTGGGAGCTGATCCGTGGTGAATATGCAGTGGGAGTGAGAAATAACCCTTCTCAGTCACAAGTTGTTGAAATTTTGAGTCTGAGTGTGCGCAGAATATATCCTAGCTACCTGTACAGGCAGGTGCCTCATTAAGTGCCACATACGTGTCACCAATTATTATTTTTATCTGAGCACCGGGGTAATGGTGATGGTACAAGGGGATTTCAAAATCTCAGAGAGTCAAAGATAGAAGAGGCTGATGAAGTTAACACATTCTAGTCACTTCAGTCCTTGAAGAAATTGGCTCCACATCCAGCGGTGTGCTGGTAAGGATTAACAACTGGTTGTGGATGGAGTCAAAGGTACTGATTTGTCGCATCTGTTAATTTCTGTAGCATAAATGTGCCCACCATGGCTGATTTCAGACTAAAGATGGACACGATGGGACAGTGGGGACAGCTGTGCACAGGGGCTCCCATGATCCCATGATCCCAGTGCACAGCTGGGGCACACACCTCTAATAGGTTTCACTGGCAAGTGGGGGTGATATACAATCATGCTTTGGAGAAAGATCTGACCCAACTCTGGAAAACAAAAATGCCACCTAAAGCCAACCCTGCTCAGCACAGGAAGTTTGGAAAAGCAGGGCTCTGGCTCACAGTCTCCTCCACTGAATGGCATGGATGCAGGAGCCAGTCAAGACAGCCTTAATAAGCTGAGGAAAATCACAGCCTCCCCAGCAGTTTTGAGACAGAATGAAAGAAAAATACTTAGAAGTGGAAGAGGAGAAATATGGATTGTTTTCCGAGACGAAACCACTTTGATCTCAATCAAAACAGATCATGCTGAAACCAGGCTGCTTTTTACCTTTGAAAATATTCTCCACAAATCCTGCCTTTCTAAATTGAGCAGTGAGTCAGCAGTGGGAAGTTGTGGCATGTGAAAGAGATGAGGACAGAGCCAGAGGTACCACTGATGCGTTCTGTTATTAGAAGTGTCTGGGAGAGTAATTTGGTAGAAGCTTTTCAGCTTTTAGGTCACTAGTTTAAATTCCATCTCAGTTAATCAGGAGCAAAAGGGAATGGCTGGCAGCTTATGAAAAAAAGCCTTGATGATGACACCCTCATTCTTTCCCATAGAGACTGCCACTGAAAGTGGCACCCTTTCTTTTGCTCCTACCAGAAGCAGAAAGGGTGAACAGAAATGTCATTCTCGTATTTGTTCAGCTTTTGCAGTAGAGAAATTTGAGATATGAAAAAGATCAACTCCTTTTCATCTTTAACTCACAGGTGGAGTTATTCTCCTATAATATGGTTCCTGGACATTTCTGGGATTTACTGAAATGAGACCTAGGACCATCTTATAAGTAAGTTTATGTTACTTCATAGAAAGTTAAATTGTACAAAGTCACATTCCAAAGGAATATTTAAATGCAAAACATGTACAATGTCTTAGCTTGAATATCACAAATCTAGGATTTATTTAGCTTTTCTTCTTATTTACACAAATAAATCCATATATGCATATACATGGATTTATATGTATACATATAAGACTTTTGTTACTGCATTAAATGGACTTGTCTTCATATTCATTTTCAGAGACTATGGGGTTCTTTTATTTTGTCCATTAAAATACTTGAAATTTCCTTGTTGCTAATATGACTACCTTCACATAATTTTGTTTCCCACATATTTTAATAGTAAATGAACCACAGAAGCAAAGTCTCTGTAGTTATCTGGGGAAAAGCAACCAAATAGATACTACAGCAGAGGAACAGAGAAGTATCTGGTAATGCCAGACGCAGTTCCAGCAGCCTCAGGTATGAAGAGGGATCTAAGGGAATTAGCCTTGTTTTGGAAATGATGAAAATGCAATCAACTGATCTAGGCCCAAGTTACTTTCCACAGGGTTCACTTTCCACATCTGGATCATGAGGCTGATGTGGCTCATTACTTTAATATCCCCTCCAGTTCAAACATTCACTGCAATCCCCACTTTTACGCCCTCAGGCTCTGGGTGAGAGGGTGTCCACGTTTAAACAGGAGGTGGGCAAGATGTTACTATGTCTTATGTCACCTCCTGTGGTGGTAAAGATGAGTGCTGGGATTTTCCTGAAGTATCACATGCACATTTTTTTTTAATTATTATTAATTAATTAATTTATTTGACAGACAGAGATCACAAGTAGGCAGAGAGGCAAGCAGAGAGAGAGGAGAAAGCAGGCTCTCTACTGAGCAGAGAGCCCGATGCGGGGCTTGATCCCAGGACCCTGAGCCAAAGGCAGAGGCCCTAACCCATTGAGCCTTCCAGGCACCCATTACCACATCTATCTGTCCTACCCTTCAAGGCCAGCTTTCCAAAATCTCATCAGTGAGCTCACCCATTCCCGTGTAATAATACCAGGTCATTTCCCTGTCCTCTGGACATCCACAGGTAGAGTGATGGGTCACGTGGTGATTCTTACATTGAGGGACAGTTATCAACACCATATAAAGCCCAACTTGTAGATTGAGTGAAAGATACAATCATTTCTGGCCAAACGTGCTTTGGTCAGGAATATATATAAACAGTTAAAACAGAGCAATCATCCTACTAGTTACAAAATATGCTCATGAATCTGGACCTGCAAATGTAAATTACATATCAACCTCCTCCCTTCACCTAAATGGATAAACGAGGCCTAGCAATTACGAGATTTGCCCATGGCCACAGAAGGAAGGTGTCTGCCTCAGATTCAGAATGCCTACCATCCGTCCCTGAACCCAAAGCTATTTTCTCTATACCACACTGCAGCAAAACTAAATCCTGCTGGGCAAAGGAATTCAAGTCAGAAAATAATAGTCAGCTGCAGACTCTTTGGGTGCAAAGTACAAAATATTCAAGTGCATGTTTCCAATCCCTTCATTCTGTCTTGTAATGATTGCAGCTAATCCCTGCCAGCTAACGTTAGTCCTTCGGTTGTGGCAATCAATAGAATGGATTAGCTGAGGAAACCCTCCATCCATATTACCCCCATTTTCCTTTCCAGATAGACTTTTCCTGTACTAGAGTGCAAGCAGACATGCGAATCCCCCCTCCCCATGCACAGATATAGACCCATCAGCCTTCAAGGTTGTCTCCATAGAGCTCTACGTATATACCAAGAAGCATACCTGTAGATTTAATAAAACAGCGCCGATCCTCATGGCTTCACTGATTTCAAGGCTGTACATCAGCTGTGGGAAGCGGGGAGGGCTTTGATTATTTGGAGGAAGCACTTCAATGTACACTGTGCAGATGGAGTGTCTGGAGAGAAAGAGAACAGAATAGGATGGGTAAAAATCTACATCACCTTTCTTGATGGAGTGCAGTCCACGTTCTGCTGTGGGGCTGACAGGAGAGGACATTTTGGGTTTTTACAGAAGACAATAAAATAATTCAGAATGAAAGGATGTTAAAATAAAAGTTACCACCAGAATATCATGTTTCTATGAAATTATCTCAGTAAAAAAGTAAAGAATGCCTCAGGGTACCGATTTTTCCTGCTTAGATTAATAGTGTGAATTAAAACAGAATAGTGGTACAAATAAAGCTAATAAATTAACACGAGCCTTGACTGCTGACTTTACTTTTTAATGTCTTTCTAATAGCAAAAAGCATTCTATAAATATCTGGTAATATGAGCTGTCCTTGGGGCTCTCTTCCTATTAAACCAACAGAGGGAGTATTGATTAAAATAACACACAAAACAAAGTACGGGTTGTGTTTTATTAGTTTTCTTGCTGACATCAATGGCTTCATGTAAATGCATGTCAAGAGTCAGGCTCATAAAGTAATCGTTGTGTAAATTAGTTGCAAACAAAACTAAAGGTGTTTTTAAGTCTTCTTTGGAGAATATACTATGAAAGGCTAGAATTAGATTTAATTAAAGCCTTACATTGATAGGCAATTTTTCTGAAGGTCAAGAGGATATTCTGTTACTGGAAAGACAAAAATATTAATGCATACATATTCAACTTTTTGGATATCTCTAACCACTGAAAGTTCTTTGCTCAACAAAAGCTATAAAAGCAAGACATTCAAGATTTATACTGAAGTAGCACTGGCTAAAATTATAGTAATGAGAAAGTCATCTTCCATCTGGAAGGAGATGCCACCACTAATGTCTGATGACAGTTAGCCTGCTGTCTTGAAGAACACACAACCCCTGCTTAAGCTGTATGCTTTAAATTTATTTTAACAAAATCACCACTTTTCACTAAAAACACATTTGTTGTCATTTCTATTTGGGGGCTAGAATTTCCTTAAAGTAGCCCAAAGTTCTTTTGGAACACCTGGGGGGCTCAATTAAGCATCCAACTCTTGATTTTGTCTCAGGTCACAATCTCAGGGTAGTGAGATTGAGCCCCGTGTTGGGCTCCACACTGAGCTTGGCCCCAGCTTAAGACTCTCTTCTTCTGCCCCTCCCATCAGCTTGCCAGCTCACTGTTGTTCTCTTAAAAAAAAGAATGTTTCTGGACATACTCTCAATAGATGAGTACCTATAGAATATAAGCACTCTAAAATATTGCAGTGACTTAAAAAATTTCATACTTAACATTTATCACAATACTGTTCCAAAATAATCTCATTTTAAGTTAAAATCTCTTATAATCAGTTTTTGTAGTTTATAATCAAAGTATCTGTATTTATTCTGGCCTCTGGATTTATCACTTTATTGTTAAAATTTGTCAGTAAAATGAATCAAATTCTAATAGTTTTCTTTACAAAAAATACATGTATGAGTGTGCATATATATATTTACAACTGAGAATTTAAGAGTAAGATGTTTACAGTAGGTTAAAATGGTTGATGAAATGTTACTTATAATCTTATAGGTATTAATCTTAGGGCTAGATGCAGAAGACAACATGGTGGGAAGAAAAATATCCACAAGTTACCAAATGCAATGTGCATTACAGAGCCCCACTTCTCATTTTGAAGTAGACCTATTATCTTCCCAGGTGGTGCTCTGGCTCTAACCACACCCCCAGGATACCTACTCTCCCTGAAACTACTCTCATGACCCTGGCTTCTTTGAACATCTGTTACCCATCAAGTCATTTAAACATTTTATAAGTCTGTTCCTTTTTCCAGCCAGCACACTGTGCCTAAGAAGTCCTCTAACATCTGCCCTTCGCCATATTGGTAATAACCTTGGCTGAGGGATGTTATTGAGCATAAGATTTGTAACCACACATCCCTGAGTTAGAATTTGGATGGGTACCACATCCTTGGGCAAATTATTTCAGTTTTTCCACTGACATCCAAAATATGAGAGTAATCCTGACATCACACTTTAGCATAAGGGTTAAATAAGATCACACATGTGTGTGTGTGTGTGTGTATGTGTACGTGTATGTATGTTGTATGCATGCATATATAAAACATTTCTCCATTATTACTGGTAACTGTTCAAAATAAGGACTCCTGTTCTATGGAATGCGGTAAATAAGCTTGATATATTATTAACTTCCCTTGTAATTTTTAAAGCATTTTAATTGCATCCTTTCCCTTTTCTAGGCTAAATACCTAAGGGTATAATACCCTAGTCATCTCCCCAAAGTTGGGTGTGGTGTTGTCAGTGTTGGGACATATTAGATCAGAATCTTCTGGTGTGGGACAGAAGGCTCTCCATTTTCAATGGATATACAATATCCTTACACACACTTGGTTTAGAAGACGACTGGCCCAGGAGCTCTTGGCAAAAATGCATGTATACTCACCTACTTTTTAAGTTAGTAGCCTGAGGCTTCCTCTATAAACTGACCAAACGCTCACCTTGGTAACCCTGGAGGTACGAGATTCTTTCACTGATTCACAATTTTTTTTAAATTTTTTAAATTTTTTTATTTTTTATAAACAGCAATTGCACTACTGGGTATTTACCCTAAAGATACAAACGTAGTGATCCGAAGGGGCACGTGCACCCGAATGTTTATAGCAGCAATGTCTACAATAGCCAAACTATGGAAAGAGCCTAGATGTCCATCAACGGATGAATGGATAAAGAAGAGGTGGTATATATACACAATGGAATACTATGCAGCCATCAAAAGAAATGAAATCTTGCCATTCGCAGCAACGTGGATGGAACTAGAGGGTATCATGCTTAGTGAAATAAGTCAATCAGAGAAAGACAACTATCATATGATATCCCTGATATGAGGAAGTGGAGATGCAACATGGGGGACTAGGGGGGCAGAAAAAGAAGAAAAGAAACAAGATGGGA
>PISX010023232.1:8492-30265 GCA_004024625.1 Mellivora capensis
GCCCCTGCCTGACTTTTCTTTTAAAAAAAAGAAGAAGGAACTAAAAAGCTCATTAAGAAACTCTGGGCATGTGAATGAGATCTATCAACTATGGGCTTCTCTTTAAGTTTATCTGGACGAGTCATTTGTTAGGAAAGCCCTGGCACCGATATATTTTTAGGTACTTTCTTTTGGCCTAGTCATATTTTTAGAATCTTCTGACCCTGCCTGGAGAATGAGAGTCTGGCTGACTAATCTGGAGGCCAAGTAAGGGATGATGTCTAGAGGGCTCTGCATTCAACACTCAGTATATGGTAACTCATTCCTCCTGTTTTTGGCATTGTAGGCATGTTCTCTCAACTTTGTTTAAAATGCTCTTCCCCATGACCCCTTGTGCAGGGATCCTGTTTTATAGTCTCCAGATATAAACTCCTAGTCTTCTATCCAGATGGACAATGAGCAGTTGCACACAGCCAAGGAAAGGAGGAAATTTTAAATACTAACAGCATCCATTCTTTTTATTATAGCATGACTCCAATGCACACACACATCCACAAATGGACACATTTATTTTTTTTAAGATTTCATTTATTTATTTGACACACAGAGAGAGAAATCACAAGTAGGTAGAGAGGCAGGCAGAGAGAGAGGAGGAAGCAGGTTCCCTGATGAGCAGAGAGCCCGATGCGGGACTCAATCTCAGGACCCTGAGATCATGACCTGAGCCGAAGGCAGAGGCTTTAACCCATTGAGCCACCCAGGCACTCCACAAATGGACACATTTAACCTCCAGTTTCAAGTGTACCTAGAACTAACAGTTTCTGAACTTTTTCAAGACTCTGGAGTAAATTGGGAATTGTCTTTACTCACAGCCTTCTAGGCTGTTAGCTTGAGATCTGGTCTCCCAGTTTGTTCTCAACCATCTGATTTCCACCCTACAAAATTTTGTTGCTGTTTTCTCCTATCAGGTTGTCACCACGTTGAGTTTTGATTATCTAAAATATACTTTGTAATTTTAATATGGTGTAAGTAAGGAATTAAATTGGATGCCCCATCTTATCCCAGTCAACATCTTTGTATTTACTTTTTAAATCTGGGTACAGTTGACACACAACGTTGCATTAGTTTTGGGTATACAGCATAGTGATTCGACAAGTTTATCTATTACCCTGCATTGACCACAAGTGTGGCTACCATCTGCTCCCACATAGCTCTATTATAATATCACTGATTCTATTCAGCATCTTAACCTAGAAGTCTTAGTAGTTTCGTTTTAACAACTAATTTTTGTATATACTTTTTTTTCCCTCTAGCTGCTGATCAGTATTTAAGTTTCTTTTCCACTAGAACATTAGATTCTAAAAGTGAGTAGGTGAGACTGACACAAAAATAATCTGGCCTGTAGGCTGAAGTATATAGCTTTCTGATCTATAACCACACTTGTAAAACCACTATAAAATGGCTAACTACCATATATTCTGTGGTAGCGTAACTCCTACAAATTCATTTATTTGTTTATTTATTTTTAACTTCTACAAATTTATTTTTATTTTTTTATCGATTCTTTTTTTTTTTAAAGATTTTATTTATTTATTTGACAGAGAGAGATCACAAGTAGGCAGAGAGAGAGGAAGGGAAGCAGGCTCCCCGCCGAGCAGAGAGCCGGATGCAGGGCTCAATCCCAGGATGCCGGGATCATGACCTGAGCAGAAAGCAGAGGCTTCAACCCACTGAGCCACCCAGGCACCCCTTCTACAAATTTTTAAAAGTTAATTGGTGTATAAAAGTTTACTGGGTGGCATGGCAGTAGGTTCCCAAACCAGACTTCATGATCTGATCTTGAGTAGTTCATGGAAATCTTCTCAGAGTCTAAGAAAGAGTTTGTTCAGTTTTAAGAAAGAAATGATGAGAGGTGCCTGGGTGGCTCAGTTGATTAAGCACCTGCCTTCAGCTCGGATCTTGATCTCACAGATTTGAGCTCTGCGGTGGGCTCCCTGTTCAACAGGAAGTCTGCTTCTCCCTCTCCTTCTGCCCTTCTACTGCTTGTGCACATGCGCTCTCGCTCTCTCTCACTCTCTCAAATAAATAAGTAAAATCTTTAAATTAAAAAAAAGAAAGAAAGAAATGATGAGTATGGACCCCATAGGTTTATTGAGAGAATTAAATGAGTTAAAACATAAAAAGCACTTTGAATAGCGCCTAGTATCTAGGGAGTACACAATAAATGTCAGGAATTAGAATTGAGATGTAATTTCATATATTGACATTAAATTTTTTTTGAAATGTGCAAATCCTTAAGATAACTTTTGTATAGTATTTATGAAATTAAATCATCTTACATGCCACTGGAAAGAGTGATCTCCAAAAAGTTAACACTCGCTATTTCCGTAATAGGAAAATTCAAGACATTTATAATAATTTCTAGTTTGTACTTAATCAGTTCTGCCAAAACTGAGGAGAAAATGATACTTTAAATTTCCACCATAATTGTGCTGGAATAAATTAAAACTATGAAGCAGCCATTGTACATGTCAATTTAATAAAGCCAATATATAATTAACAGCAAGCTAAGCTCCATGCGATAATTTCTTCATTCCTTGGGTGACAGGTGTTTTAAAGAATTACCTCTTTCTTGTGATAATTAAAGTCAATAGAGAAGGGCTTTTTGTTGTTGTTTTTCTATTATCAAAGTGAACTCCCTTTTATGTCTTATTGTTTAATTAGAGGATATAAGGCTTCCCTGCTGATAAAAATATTTCACCACTTGAAAATCAGCATTCTGGCTAGCTTTCTCTGCACGGGGTGAAATATGACATGGACCAAGAGTGACATCTGGTGGTCATATAAGTTCATCACATATAATTATGTCCTTGGAATTATTTCAATTGTATTTTAATGCCCCTTTTTATTTAAAAAAAAAAAATTTTTTTAAGATTTTATTTATTTGGGACGCCTGGGTGGCTCAGTTGGTTGGACGACTGCCTTCGGCTCAGGTCATGATCCCGGAGACCGGGGATCAAGTCCCGCATCAGGCTCCCAGCTCCACGGGAAGTCTGCTTCTCCCTCTGACCTTCTCCTCGCTCATGCTCTCACTGCCTCTCTCTCAAATAAATAAATAAAATCTTTAAAGAAAAAGATTTTATTTATTTGACAGAAAGCGAGATCACAAGTAGGCAGAGAGGCCAGGCAGAGAGTGAGAGAGGAGGAAGCAGACTCCCTGCTGAACAGAGAGCCCGATGTGGGGCTTCATCCCAGGACCCTGAGATCATGAGCTGAGCCAAAGGCAGAGGCTTTAACCCACTGAGCCACCCAGGTGCCCCTAAAAAAATTTTAATAGAAACAAAACCTTTTAAACGAGTACTTTCATATTTTATGAACTCCAAAAGTTGTATTTAGATAAAACATGTAGACAATTATGAAACTAATAAGAAATTTGCTACAATGAAAATCAACTAGGGGATATTTTGAACTCCCAAAAACACAAAAAAATGGCAATTAGATATATCTTGTTTTATTGGTAGGAGAGGTGAAACCTGCTTTTTATGCTGCAGAAAGTGTATTGATTCCTCCCATGAATGAATTTAAAAGAATTTGAAACAACAACAACAAAAAATCCAACAACAAATAAAAGCAAAGTACAAAGACAATAATATCAATATTGGACAAAGGGGACATATCTGATCTTGTCTACAAACTTCATGAGGCACCAGTGAAGAATGATTCAATTTAGAGCACAGTAAATGTAAATACCAAAAGTCAAAGAGAATTTCCTTTCTGGAAAGACCAAAATGGGAGAGTAAGATGTTGTCAAAAACTTCTTTGGAGCTATCCAATTCAGAAATACCAGAACTGATGACGGTAGCATACTAGGAGCAAGATATGGAATATATTCTTTGAAGTCCTCTAGCCAGCACTCCAAGACAGAAACTAGAAGAGAAACCAAGCAAGAGGATTTCCCCTAGATGCATTACAAAGTGGGAGAGAGACGGGAATAATTGCCAGGGGCCACTATCTTGATCCTGAGTGATAGTGTCAAGTGAAAGCAAGTAAGTGTGGGGATACAGGCACTTCTCCCCTTGCCCCCCCCCCCACACACAGAAGACAAAAAATAGTGTAACTGCTCACCAAAGTGGTTCATTCATCCTGAAAGAAGAGCAAAACACTGAAGGTAATATGTCTTCACAACTTGTTAGGAAATATCACTATCCCAACTCAGCTAGCTGTGGTGCAGGGGTTTCAACAGAATTATGAAGAAACAGAGAGCAGAGATAAATTTCTCTGAATACAGTTGCCTATAGATGTAGCTTCCTCCCACCCATTTCATACAGCTGCATAATTGAACAGGGAATACAAACCAACATTCTAGCTCTAAGTGAAAACTCAAATACAGCCTGGGGAAATAGGAAAAGAAATGAACAAGAAGCCATATATGGTATTGGGGGGTGCAAATCATAATCCTGGATAAACTATTCTGATTCGAAGTGAGAATAAAAGAGATAATCTTTAATGATGCAAAGTGCTACACTATGAAGAGTATAACAAAAGGAAAAGAGGAAGTGAACACCGGTATCCAAAGAGTATACTCTGGGGGCACCTGGGTGGCTTAGTGGGTTAAAGCCTCTGCCTTCGGCTCAGGTCATGATCCCAGGGTCCTGGGATAGAGCCCTGCATCGGACTCCCGGCTCAACAGGGAGCCTGTTTTCCCTTCTCTCTCTTTTTGCCTGCCTCTCTGCCTACTTGTGATCTCTCTCTTTCTGTCAAATAAAAAAAAAAAAAAAAAGAAAGAAAAAGGAGAAGAAATTTCTCTGGAAGAAATTTATTCTGACAAAAAGAAAAAAATTTAGAAAACAATGTTTAATAATGTCAGGAAAATTTGATGTAGAAGAATTTTAAAAATAGGTATCATGAAGTATTTTAGGAGGAAAATGATAACATTACAGGACCCCAAATTCATTAGGAGCAAATATTACCCTACAGAAAAGTGAACCGATGTCATTGAAACACATTTAATATATCCACGTATTTCTGACTTAATTATTCAGTTCCCCAACTGATTTATTAGCAGGAAGTCTAGTGTCTCCCTTTTGAACCTCCATCCTCCTACACATCTATCCAATAATTCTCATGACCATTATAATCCCCCAAAGGTCAGAAGGAGATCCATCCACCTCTACATCTGTGCAGGTGGAACTGTACCATGATCAGCCCACTCTTGCCATTAGTCTCCACTGAAGCCCCACAGGTACTGAAAATCAGTCCCTACAACCTTGGGGGGGAATAGCAAATCACCATTAGACAAACAGCACAGTAATACTGTGCAGGCAAGAACCATCAGTGGATGCTAAAATTAGTGGGTAAAGAATAATGAGAAATATCAAACATCAAAGAATTTCTCTCCAAGACATTTTTAGAAAGATTTTATTTATTTATTTATTTATTTATTTATTTATTTATTTGAGAGGGAGAGAGCACATGATTGGGGGGAGGGAGGAAGTGAGAGGGAGAGAGAGAATCTCAAGCAGACTCCATGCTGATCACGGAGCCCCACATAGGGTTCGATCTCACGACCCTGAAACCATGACCTGAGCTGCAATCAAGAGCAGGTTCTCAACAGACTGAGCCACCCAGGCGCCCCTCCAAGATAATTTATTAATTGAAAAGGGCAAAATAGAAACATTGTGTTGAAAAAACCCAGCAGACACCACTTTTACCAAGTGATCAAAGTTAATGTCGTCACCAGTAATTATGTATCCAGTAATTAGTATCATGTTCTTCCTGATAAGACTGAGAAAAGTGTCTTCACTTCTATGGTTTTTTGCCCCAAATTCATAACTTCCATCTAACCATGCATGGTAAAATACCAGACAAACACAATTGAAGGGCATTAAAAAACAACAACAAAAAAAAACTGACCAGGGCACCTGAGTGGCTCAGTTTGTTAAGCGATTGCTTTCAGCTCAGGTCATGATCCCAGGGTCCTGGGATAGAGCCCCGAATCGCATCCGGCTCTCTGCTCAGCAGGGAGCCTGCTTCCTCCTCTCTCTTTGCCTGCCTCTCTGCCTACTTGTGATCTCTGTCTGTCAAATAAATAAATAAAATATTAAAAAAAAAAAAACAACGTCAGTGACAAGCTGGCATAACCCTGGGGCAGTAGGGGAAAACTTCACAGAGATTTGCCAAACCCTGTATGGACGTCTCCACTGCAGGCAACTCAGCATTCAAACCAAATCTGCAGCTACCTGTGATTTTGTGGGTTAATATCCCATTGGAGTCTTGTCAGTTTCCTGCTGTCATCTACTGACCATTGATGGAAATGCAGCCCCAAAAAAACTCCCTGAAAGACTGCAGAACAATAGTATGGCTCGGGGTTAGAGGTGACCATAAGAGAAATAGGGAAGAGATTCGGAAGGTGAGAAGTGGCAGCCATTGCTCCCTGGAGGTCACTGGGGTTAAACAGCAGGACACAGAGGTGCTGATGGGATCCAGTTTGTACTCATTCTTTCTGGCCCCATTCCCAGTCCTTCCCAGCAGCAGACAGTTCTGACCAACAGCAAAGCAATCGCAGGCCCACCATCAAATTCTTTGCTGTGAACCCAGAGACAACCGCCAAGGTGAGGGAACAGCTCACTTCAACACCAGCCTTTCAGGGTCCCATTCTAGCAGCTGGATGTGCCTGGCTTCCCACAACGTCTGACTTGTTCACCCGTCCCAGTGTTGCAGATCCACTGGCCTTTTCCCTGATCGTCCCCCAGTGTTGGAGGGGGCATTTACTGCCCCAGCCCTTCTTCCAGTTGTGAACTGTCCAATTCCTACAATAAATCCTTATTTCGTATACTCATAGTGGTCCCACTTCCCTGAATGAACTTCACTGACACACTCCCTCTACAATAACCTGTGGACAGCAGAAGGGATGCCCTGTTACCCGACCTGTATCCCTGCAAAACTCAGCTCCAAATGCAAATCCCAGAGGTTACATCTGATTGGTGGAATCTAGTTCATGTTTGCATTCAAGCAAATAAGGAAACTGGGAAATGTATGGGTTTTGTCTTTTTTTTAAGATTTTATTTATTTATTTGATAGACAGAGATCACAAGCAGGCAGAGGCAGGCAGAGAGAGAAGGGGGGAAGCAGACTCCCTGCTGAGCACAGAGCCCAATGTGGGGCTCGATTCCAGGACCCTGAGATCATGACCTGAGCTGAAGGCAGAGGCTTAACCCACTGAGCCACCCAAGCGCCCCTGTCTTCTTTTTAAGTATAAAAATATGGAGATGGTGTTTGTCAGGGTCCGGTTTGGAACAGGCAATGAACGCCCTTAAACAGGATAATTTGGCAAGAATTTCTGATGTGGGTAGGATTTAAGGAATGTGGTTAATGGTTGGCGACCCCTTGGCCTAAGAGGTAAGTAAAGGGAGCAGCAGATAATACAAGCAGAAGGAAGGGCATGGAGGGGGCATCTGACAGACGCTGGGGCCTTCCACAGAGGCACACAGCTAACCCACCTCCACATGGCAAAAATAAACAACCTGACCACTTTCTCTTCCTGCCCTCTGGACCTCCTCTGGGGTCTGTATGACTGCAGGGCCTTTGCTCATTCTATTGTCTACACGTCTCTGTACAGTTATTTTTTAAGACCCTTCTGATACTACATCAGCTATTACTTCTATCAGAAAGAAAAAATAATTTGCTCCTTCTGCTCGAAAAAGACTTTTCTATATTTTCAGCAAAAATCTTTAAAATCCATGTTGAATATATTTAAGCCCTTTTAATAATGATTCTCAGTTTTTAAAATTTCACTTGTTTATAGACCAATATGTTGGTAAGTTACAAATCAATTAATTGGAAAAAAATGAAAATAAAAGCAAATAAAATACAAGTCAAAATATTTTACCATCGGGACGCCTGGGTGGCTCAGTTGATTAAGGAAGGAACTGCCTTTGGCTCTGGCTGTGGTCCCAGGGTCCTGGGTCTAGCAAATGCTGCTGCTGTTTCAGGCTTCCTGCTCAGCAGGGAGTCTGCTTCTCCCTCTCCCTCTGCTGCTCCCCCTGCTTGTGGTCAATCTCTCTCTCTTTCTCTCTCTCAAATAAATAAATAAAATCTTTTTTTTAAAGATTTTATTTTTTTATTTGCGAGAGAGAGATCACAAGTAGGCAGAGCAGCAGGCAGAGAGAGAGGGGGAAGCAGGCTCCCTACTGAGCAGAGAGCCCATCTCGGGACTCAATCCCAGAACCCTGGGATCACGACCCGAGCCAAAGGCAGAGCCTTAACGCATTGAGCCACCCAGGTGCCCAATAAAATCTTATTTAAAAACATATTTTACCATTAAATTCAACAGCATAAAATTATTCTGTCAAATTGGCCTTAACAGTTTTTTGTCCTTTAAATTTTATTTAAATTCAATTAGCCAACATATAGTACATCATTAGTTTCAGATGTAGAGTTCGGTAATTCATCAGTTACATATAACACCCAGAGATCATTACATCCTGTGCCCCCCTTAATGCCCAGCACCCAGTTACCCCATCCCTTTGCCCCTCTCCCCTCCAGCAACCCTCGGTTTTTTTCCTATAGTTAAGAGTCTCTTATGGTTTGCCTCCCACTCTGTTTTCATCTTATTTTATTTTTCCTTCCTTTCCCCTATGTTCACCTGTTTTGTTTCTTAAATTCCACATAGGAGTGAAATCATATGGCATTTGACTTTCTCTAGGTTTAACAGTTTCTTAATACATATCTTCAATTATTTACAACCATTGATTTATTACCTCTGCTACATTCACAAGAATAACTTGAAAAAAATCACCTGGGAAGATTTTTTTTTTTTAAATAGTGCTAATTCTTTATACCAGACCAACTAAATCAAAATCTTTGGAAGATAAAGCCTGGCATATGCATATATTTTTTTAAATTCCCCTATATGATTCTAATATGAGACTATGGTTGATCATCAATTACCCAAACTGAAAAGTTAGCTAAAAAAAGAGAAACTGAATCTTCTTTGTACTTGCTTAGTCATAAAGTCTAGGATGGGTTTGTTTTTTAATACCAAATACCAAAATGATTTATTTATAAAATATTTACATTGAAAAACCTCTCATCTGTTTAGCTTTAATTACTACAGTACATTTGGAAAACCTGCCACTTTGCAAAAGCAGTTACTTCAATACTCTTTTTTCTTTCTCCAATATTTTCCCCTCCAAAGTAATTTATCTTAATTATTGAAGGCACAGGGGAGTTAATTATTTAGGAAATCTTGTACAATGATTTCCCCCCTTTTCTTTGAAAAATTTATTTAAAATAATTACTTCTGGGGCGCCTGGGTGGCTCAGTGGGTTAAAGCCTCTGCCTTCAGCTCGGGTCATGATCTCAGGGTCCTGGGATCGAGCCCCGCATCCGGCTCTCTGCTCCACGGGGAGCCTGCTTCCCTCTCTCTCTCTGCCTGCCTCTCTGCCTACTTGTGATCTCTCTCAGTCTGTCAAATAAATAAATAAATAAACCTTTAAAAAAATAAATAAAATAAAATAAAATAATTACTTCTGTGAACTTTTTAACCAAGTCTGATGTTTCTTGCTATTTGAGCAGCGAAGCCAAAAAATGTCAGATAGTATAATCCGTATCATCAAACATCTTGGAAGATTTTTATGTGAATTTACCCATTTTTTCCCACTAAACATATTCTCTTTGTGTTGTTTTTTCTCTCTTTGTTTTGCATCTGGGCCTTTTTTTTTTTCTTAAAAGTTTTCATGGAGCCTCTCTATTTTCCCCACAAATATTCTTATTTCCTCATACTCTTACAGACCTAAGACTGTTTGCTTTTAAATAAGTTCTACCATTTTTTTAAGATTTTATTTATTTATTGGACAGACAGAGATCACAAGTAGGCAGAGAGGCAGAGAGAGAGAGAGGAGGAAGCAGGCTCCCTGCTGAGCAGAGAGCCCGATGTGGGGCTCGATCCCAGGACCCTGGGATCATGACCTGAGCTGAAGGCAGAGGCTTTAACCCACTGAGCCGCCCAGGCGCCCCCTACCATTTTCTTTATTTGAGCTGCAAAAGGAGATTTTACAATGGAGCATTCAAGCCTCGCTAAGAGACTTTTTTAAAAACAGGTTCAGGCTGCTATAAGGGAGGAGGAATTTATGCAAGTCCTCATCAGGGAAACCTCAAAGTTAAAAAACAAACAAACAAACAAACAACAACAAAAACATAAAAACAAAAACCAGATTTCTTGGCCAGCTATAAGCCCCTCAGCCTGGACTTAATTAACTTTCTCCTCATCATGACACCTGAATCATCTGCATTCTTCATGTCAAAAGGACCCAATTTTTTTTTAAAGATTTTATTTATTTATTTGTCAGAGAGACAGAGAGAGTGAGCACAGGCAGACAAAGTGGCAGGCAGAGGCAGAGGGAGAAGCAGGCTCCCTGCCGAGCAAGGAACCCGATGTGGGACTGGATCCCAGAACACTGGGATCATGACCTGAGCCGAAGGCAGCCGCTTAACCAACTGAGCCACCCAGGCGTCTCAAAAGGAGCTAATGTTTTAACAATCTTCGATCTCTCTTTTGCATATTAATCCAACCAATCCCAGGTAACCTAGTTTCAATCCTTATTCATGGTAGGCCTGAATGTGAACTATACTAGTAGCCTTTTGTCTGTATAACTCTGCTCCCTCTTTGTCTCCCCAGGAACGTGATCCAGGTTTCTACCTGAATTTCTATCTCCCAAATTGCAGTTGTAATTGCCCAAATAAATGTCTATTTGCTTAAATTGTCAGTGAATTCTTTTTTTTTTAAGATTTTATTTATTTATTTGACACAGAGAAATATCACAGTAGCCAAAGAGGCAGGCAGAGAGAGAGGGAGAAGCAGGCTCCCCACTGAGTAGGGAACTCGATTCGGGGCTTGATTCCAGAACCCGGGGATCATGACCTGAGCCGAGGGCAGAGGCTCAACCTGCTGAGCCACCCAGGCGCCCCTGTCAGTGAATTCTTTCTTGGTCAACAGAACTCTGAAGATTTTAAAGAGTCTTCATGAAGGTTTCAGGGTTTCTGGAAATTATTTAGGAGAATTTGAAAAAGACATTATTCTTCGGGACTCCTGGGTGGCTCAGAGGGTTAAGCCTCTGCCTTGGGCTAAGGTCATGATCTCAGGGTCCTGGGATCGAGCCCCACATCGGGCTCTCTGCTCTGCGGGGAGCCTGCTTCCTCCTCTCTCTCTGCCTGCCTCTCTGCCTGCTTATGATCTCTCTCTGTAAAATAAATAAATAAATAAAATCTTTTTAAAAAAAGATATTATTCTTTCTTTGCCAAACTTATGTTCTTAAAGAACTTAGAAGATTTTTCTAAATGAGAGTCTTCAAAGCAACTTTATTTCTTTCTTTCTCCCTATTTTCTTTCTTGACAGAAATTGAAAACTCCATAGGAGGCCTTAGGGAATACTTTTGGAGGCTGTCCCCAGTTCTACGTCCTTCTCTTCTACTTAATAGAAGTTTTTTCCTTCCTCTGGGCTAGAAAGAGTTTTTTAATGAAGAGTTTTCCCCTCCTAGTAGCCTAGTTTTAAAAGTGAGAGTGAATTTCTTACACATGAAAATTTTCTGGGGCTCACTGCTTCTTTTTCACCTTTAACAGTCACTGACTTCTTGTGAGAAGTCTGCTTTAATAAATCTCAAACACACTGGGGAATTAATTATTGAGGAAGTTTTGCATGAAGCTGTAGTCTTCCTTTCCACTTCAGATACCCTGTTCTTTCTCCAAGCCCTAAGACATGAGATGGTGTTCTCTGATGAAGAACGACATCATGTAATGAGAAGCACTGACTCAACCTGGTGCACCCTCGTGGGTGTGAAATTGAGGGATGGATGAAAGAACATGGGTTTTAGAGCCAGAATACAGAATTCAAGTTTTCTGTCCCTTCCCCCTAATAACTGTATTTGTAACTGATTTGCCTCATCTCTCTCAACCTCATTTCCTTTATCTGCTTGGAGAGGGGATTACATCTACTCCCTCAGAGTTCTTGGGACAATCAAATTTGATAGTACACCTAAAGCACCAAACATTTGACTTGGCACTTAAGGAGGCATCCAGAAGGGAAGCAACCAGGTCCTGATATCCAAAAGACCTGACCAGTTGGCTGGGCTATTGGTTGGTGGGATCAGAGAATATCAAACAAGTCAGTCTCTTTGACTATCTTCAACTATGACTCTAAGTGCCTTGTTTCAGGCTTTCTCTAATATGGTAGTTTTCAATTATGGCCACGCAAGTAAGCATTTAAGGAACTTAAAAAAAAATTGGATGGGAATGGGTAGTCCACTGACAAATGAAATCAGAATCTTTGGAATGGGAAGGCAAAAGATACTCATTGTGCAAGTCATGTAAGTCAGGATTAAGAATCAATGAACTAAGCAATTTTATACTAACGAAAGATACAGTGACATTAAGAACAACTGTCTAAGAGCTCAGTCAGTTAATCATCCCACTGTGATTTCGGCTCAGGTCATGATCTCATGGGTTGTAGGGTCAAGCCCCATATTGGGCTCTGCACTCAGTAGGGAGACTGCTTGAGATTCTCTCCCTTTCTCTCTCTCCCTCTGTCCCTCCCCACCTCTCTAAAATAAATAAATCTTTTAAAAAAGGAATAATTCTCTAATTGTTAGCATAAAGACATGTCACAGACTGGGAGAAAATATTTGCTAAACACAAATCTGATGAAGGTCTACTTTTTTAAAAGATTTTATTAATTTATTTGACACAGAGAGAGAGAAAGACAGCAAGAGAGGGAACACAAGCAGGGGAGGTGGGAGAGGGAGAAGCAGGCTTCCTGCTGAGCAGAGAGCCCTATGCAGGGCTCCATCCCAGGACCCTCAGATCATGACCTGATCCAAAGGCAGACACTTAATGACTAAGCCACCCAAGCACCACTGAAGAAGGTCTATTATCCAGAATTTACCAAGAACTCTTACTGTAGGGGCGCCTGGGTGGCTTGGTGGGTTAAAGCCTCTGCATTTGGCTCGGGTCATGATCCGAGGGTCCTGGGATGATCCCTGCATGGGGCTCTCTGCTCGGCAGGGAGCCTGCTTCTCGCGCCCCCCCCGCCCCCCGCCTACTTGTGATCTCTGTCTGTTGAAAAATAAATAAAATCTTAAAAAAAAAAAAAGAACTCTTACTGTTCGTAGTAAGAAGACAAACAGTTCAATTAGGAAATGAGCAAAAGATATGAACAAATAATTTGAGTAGTCATTTTTTAAAAAAATTTTCTCTATTTTGTGATATTTTGCTGTCTTATAAAGCTTGCTAGCCTGGGAGAGACTGTATCTTCCAGGGCTAGCCAATTCTTAGAGACGGAAGATTGGGCTGAGAGCACATCTTCATATGCAAACTAATCAATCTGTAGCTCCAGCCAGCTCCTTGTCTAAATCTCACACCCTAAGCCAGTATTTCCTCCCCTGCCTAAAATCTTCCCAGGGCCAGATACAGACAACCAGAGACCACCTTTGTAGATTTGCGGTTGCAATTATTCAAACTTTAGCCAATCCTAAACGGTTACTCTGCCCAAGGAAGCCTCAATAAAGCTGGTTTCTACTTCCCTTTCTTTTGTCCAATCTCAAATGGAGGGGTGGGAAGAGGGTGGATTTAAATTTAGTAGACGGCACTAGAGTTGCTCCTTTTGGAAAATAGCAAAGTAAATGCATTTGGATTTTTCGGCAACCTCTTTGTCCTGTCCCCCAAGTTTCCCAAGGTCTCCCCTTCTCCCTGTCTTCTTATTCTCGCTGCAGGAACCAAGCCCCCACCCCCCCACCCCACCCCCGTTCTCTAGAGCGATTGTTTTAAAACATTTTTGTTCTTTAAAGTAAATATGAAAATCTGTGTATGCGCCTGCTTGTTTTTAAGTTAACAGCTAAACTGTTACCATATATTTAAATACGTTTGTTTCTTGTTAATAGAAGTTAGACTATTAAATGTTTTATAAGTTGAAACAGGATAATTGATTATAATTGGAATCAGTGACTGAGGATTTGCTGAAACAGATCTAAACTACCTTTCCGAATAAGCATATTCCACCTAAAAGAGCAATGTTTCATTTTTTTTTTTTAAACGTAATTTTTTTTTTAAGATTTTATTTATTTATTTGAGAGAGAGGCAGTGAGAGAGCATGAGCTAGGAGAAGGTCAGAGGGAGAAGCAGACTCCCCATGGAGCTGGGAGCCCGATGCGGGACTCGATCCCGGGTTTCCGGGATCATGACCTGAGCCGAAGGCAGTCGTCCAACCAACTGAGCCACCCAGGCGTCCCGAGCAATGTTTCATTTTTATCTGTGGGTTTATCCAATATATTTCAAAATTTTGGTAGCTTCACAAAGCATATCATTTCTATTTTAAAAGAATAAGAATCATCATCTACTCCCCCCTTTTTGTTGTGAATTTAATGCTTCCACATGGGTCAAACCCTATTTCTCAAAACCTCACCTTTTTTCTTTCTTTTTTTTAAAGATTTTATTTATTTATTTGATAGAGAGAGATCACAAGTAGGCAGAGAGAGAGAGGGAAGGAGGCTCCCCGCTGAGCAGAGAAACCGATGCGGGGCTTGATCCCAGGACCCTGAGATCATGACCTGAGCTGAAGGCAGAGGCTTAACCTACTGAGCAACCCATGCACCCCAACCTTTCTTCTTTTAAGATGTTGTTTTTACTTAATCTCTATACCCAACGTGGGGCTCGAACTCACAACCCCAAAATCAAGAGATGCATACTCCACCTTGTGGAGCCAGCCAGGAGCCTCTCAGAACTTCACCTTTAATGGAAATACATGTAAGACACATAAGCCTTAATTAATCACTGCCAGGTGTTTCCTTGAAAAAAAAAAAAAACTTTAATATTTCTCTGTTTGGTTCCTCATAGGTGTTTACATTCCTGAGCCAAGCACTGTAGTGAGATTTGGGGTGGACAGGAAGATGGGTATGCCATTCTTTTACACCAATGGCAAGTCAGACTTTTCAGACAGATCAATTCTAGGATACTGGAAAATTTCAGATATCACCACGGTGTGCACCTATTTTTACCTTTTAAGACTTAACTCTTATTTAAACTTAGTATTGATGGAATAAAAAGACTCATCCTGCTTAAAGAAACTTTCAGGTATCATAAAGCTG
This sequence comes from Mellivora capensis, assembly GCA_004024625.1. Lineage (NCBI taxonomy): Eukaryota > Metazoa > Chordata > Mammalia > Carnivora > Mustelidae > Mellivora > Mellivora capensis. The sequence goes on from PISX010023232.1 coordinate 23,606, forward strand.
GTGGTGAAAAGTATTTGGGAAGGTGCTATTGCTGGGTGAACTGGGGAGTCCCTGGGCCCTGAGGCCTTGATCCAGCCAGACTCAAAGGAGTCACCAAAGGTTCTTGTCTTGTCATACAAATAAATTCAAAGACAGACACAACACAGTGGATGAGTAACACAGGAGGGAAAGTTTATTAAAACAAAAGTGCACTCCTGAGATATGAGTGCTGGTGAGCTCCATGGAGAGAGAGCTGGTCCCTACCTGGGGGGTGGGGGAGGCGTGGGTGTTTCTATCTTTTATTGACAGCTCTTAACTAGGGGGCAGAATATTTGTTACCTGAGGGCAGGAAACAGCATTTCTTGCTTTTTCTTCCTAATTTCCTGTCATGGCAACCATCATTGAGCTTGTCTGGTTAGATCTGACCTCTCGTGGGGTGCTGCCAAGACAGGCCTCTGACCTTCCTGATTGTAAGGGCCTATTTAGCCAGAGCAGCTCCATCCTGCCCTGCCTCCCCCCACTTCTGGGAACTTACTTAAAAACAAGTCCCAGAAACCAGTCCCAGGTAACAAAACCCAAATACAAGGGTGGGTCAGGCCAGGTGGAGGTATCCAATCGGTGGGGACCCATACTGTCTCCCTAGATACCAAGGAGTATGGGCCCCACCCTTTGGGTGCCCTTTGGGTGCCAATTCTGACCAAGGTGATAGGCTAGTTCAAATACCTACTAGGGTAAATTGTAATTCAATTGGTCACTTATGTGTGACCAAACATGACTATGCAGCTTTCTCTCTGTTACAATCTCATTGGTCACCTGTGTGTGGCCAGGCCCAACCACATGGCCTTTGCCCTTAAAAGCTAGTCTGTAAAGAACGGAAGGGTCGCCTCTTTGCAAGAGATGGCCCTGGCCGGTCAGTTTGATTCTCGATGCTTGGCTCGAAATAAAGCTTTGCTTGACCTTTGCTTTGTATCAGTCTCGCTCCTTTGACCATGGACCCAACACTGATAGCTGGCCATGACTTCCTCATTGCTAACTTCTAGGTATCCTGTTAGACCATAATTGTCTTCTCTAAGAGTGCTAGAACTTGTCCATTGCCCTGGAAATTACTCTGTGATGGCTGTCATCTAGTCTATGAATAAAGTTCACTCTGGCTTTAGGTTCTTGAGAAAAAAATCCACATTTAAGGTTTATTTCTGAATATACCTTATGTTTTACTTCTGAGCTATTGAAACATAGGGGGTGCCTGAATGGCTCAGTGTTTAAGCATCTGCCTTTAGCTCAGGTCATGATCCCAGGGTCCTGGGATTGAGCCCTCTGTTGGGCTCCCTGCTCAGCAGGAAGCCTGCTTTTCCCTCTCCTACTCACCCTGCTTGTGTTCCCTCTCTTACTGTCTATCTCTGTCAAATAAATCAATCAATCTTTAAAAACAAAACATAGATGTCTTTTTCAGATTACTTTCAAAAGCTATTTTTTTCCTATTTTATATGTAATCTGGTCATAAAGAAAATCTTATATCATTTAAGAAGATTTCACTACATTTTCGTGTATATGTGTGTCTTAAATATATAAATGCATTGCTTGACAGATTTTAAATGGGATTAATTTTTCCCTTTCTGCCATAATTTCTCATTTCTTCTTTCAGTGGCCTAGAAATAAAAACCTAATTATTGTAACATGTTACGGCTGAGTCAGAGCTGGGCAAACTATGCCCTGTGGGCTAAATCTGGCCTGTTGGGTCCATGGTCAAAGGAACGAGACTGGTACAATGCAAAGGTCAAGCAAAGCTTTATTTTGTGCCAAGCATCGAGAATCAAACTGACCGGCCAGGGCCGTCTCTTGCAAAGAGGCGACCCCTCCCTGCCTTACCGACTAACTTTTATAGAGTAAAGGCCATGTGGTTGGGCCTGGCCACACACAGGTGGCCGATGAGATTGTATCACAGAGAAAGCTGCACAGTCATGCTAGGTCACACACGGGTGGCCAATTGAATTACAATTTACCCTAGTAGATATTTGAACTAGCCTATCACCTTGGTCAGAATTGGCACCCAAAAGGTGGGACCCATACTCCCTGGTAGCTAGGGAGACAGCATGTGTGCCCCAGTGATTGGATATCTCCACCTTGCCTGACCTGCCCTTGTATTTGGGCTTTGTTACCTGGGACTGGTTTCCTGGACTTGCTTTTAAGTAAGTTCCCTGAGCGGGGACAGGGTCAGTCTAAGTTTTACTGCATAAACAACAAAATCATAGTTTAACCGGATGGAATTGCTCTGGCTAAATAGGCCCTTACATGGCCCAATGCATATTTTTGTATGGCCTATGAGCTACGAATAGATTCTACATTTTTAAATGGTTGGAATAAAAATCAGAAGAAAAACAGTATTTTATGATATAAAAATTATATGACATTCAAACTTCAGTGTCCATAAAGTTTTATTGGTGTTCCATATTCTTTTGTCCATGGCTGCTTATGCACCCTAATAGCAAAGTCGAGTCTTTGCAACCAAAATTACACAGAATGAAATGTCTAAAATGTTTACAATCTCGTCCTTTACAGAAAATGTTTGCTGATCTCTACATCACATTATTATCATACAGTTAAGAGTATGCTCCAGGGTAGAAACACAATGGTGTACATACTGGGGCACCTGGCTGGCTCAGTTGGTAGAGTGTGCACCTCCTAATCCCAGGGTTGTGAGTTCAAGCCCCATGTTGAGTATGAAGCCTACTTAAAAAAAAAAAAAAAGAGGGGCACCTGAGTGGTTCAGTCAGTTGAGCATCCCACTCTTGATTTTGGCTCAGTTTATGATCTCAAGGTCTTGGGATCACATCCCCATGCTGAGCTCCCTGTTCAATGGGGAGTCTGAGGATTCTTTCCCTTTGCTCCTCATACATACACTCTCTCTCTAAAATAAATAAATAAGCCTTTTTTTTTTTAAAGTATTCATCCTTTAAAAAAAAATGGTGTACAGACTGAGTTGATTTTCAGAATTGGTCCTTTTTTAAGGCAGAGAAATCCAGCTTGAAATGGAATTGTGCCTAGTGGTTTTCCTATCATTCAGAATGAAGCTCCAAGTCATTATTGGTAAAGAAAGTGATTCTTGAATTTCCCTTACCTGCCACTGTAACTCCTACTATACTCTGCCTCCATCACTCTGATTCAGTTACACTGGCTCCTTGCCTTTCTGGGATTCCCACCTCAGAGACTTTGCATTTACTGCCCTCCCCTCCCCCTCCCAGTTGTTCCCTCCCCCACCTAGAGATACCAGCATAGCCTACTTATATATTGCATTCCTTGCTCTGTTAAATTATTACTTAATCTAGAGGCTATCCTTAATCAACTTATCTAAAATAGCTCGCAGCCCCCAACATATATACTCTCATTCTACAATCTGAGTTCACTAGGAGTAGGTACTCTCAGACGGTTTTATTCAGCACTGTGTCTTAGAAGTGTTTGGTTCGGAGTAGACGCTCAAAACTATTCGGTGATTGAATGTGTAAATGATCCCCCAACTGTATAAATGTGAGTTACCATATCAAAGAGAGATTCATGTCTAAAATGCTGCAAGTTCCACTGGAAAAAAAAAAAAAAGTGCATGTACGTGTATACTACCCTGCTTGGTTAATGGAAGGATTTAAGGCAGAAAAAAAATGAGTAAAACATCTGGGAACTGTGAAGACATTTGAGGATAAAACTGAATGACTATTGGCCAAACTACATAAACTTCATAGTTTTGGAGCCTCGGAAGCCAGTCACAGAGGATCCGTGGTGTGGGAAGAGGCACATTCGAACTGGGCTGGAGCAGAACTGGGTGGTTATGAACCTACAGGCTGTATGTTAGGTAGAACTTCTCAGAATTGCTCATTAACCATTTAAGAGGTCTGTGGTGCAGAGCTTTGTACTGATAAGAAAACTGACTCCCAGAGAAGGAATTTGCCTTAACTTTCTCTTTATTATGCACCTAAGCTAGTGGATTTAAAAACGGTAGGATTACCAAGCGAAAACATGGGTGCTGTTTTGCAAAGTGAAATTTTGCTTTACTGGAATTCTTCCAAGCAGAAAATGTGGATAAAGGAGACTAAGGGCTGACATAGTTTTTCCTAATGATTTGCAATGGAAATTAGACAGGGAAATTGGTGGGAATTGTTGAGAACTGAAAGCCAGCCTGGAGAGAGGAAGTGAATGGAGGAGATAAATGAGAATGTGAAAGCTTCATTTCTTAAGAATTAGTGGTAGTATCTGTCTTACTTAGCATTTTTATAAATGATCTGGTGGAGGCTCTTACAGAGAATTAATGGATTTAAATAGACTTTTCCTTTGCATGGCAGGATAGGTTTAGATAAGAGATAGCCATCATTGGGATGTTAATGAGTCCTATCCCCACCTGAAGGATTGAATAGCTGACATTGAACAATTAAATGCACTATTACCATCCAAAAGAGGGTGTGTGTGTGTGTGTGTGTGTGTGTGTGTGTTGGGGGTAGTGGGGGAAGTATCCACTGACTGAAGTACTGACTCATTGACTGAAAGTAAAATCAAAATGGAAAATTTTGGAAGGCAAGGGGCCAGAATGAGTTTTGGGTTACAAAAACTATTCTAAGAAGTAACTGAAACCTCTCCTAGGAAATTCTGAGATCACCACCACTACCCACAGAAACAAAACCTCTTTTCCTACTCTTTTATGTAAAAGTGTGGGGTTGATAGAGTTGGAATATTGTGTATTCTTTATGATTGCTCATTGTGATAAATGGGATTTTTGAAGGGCCACTAAACTCACTAGAAAGCTGTGGGTAGGAGATAGTTGTGTTATAGCATTTGAGAGAGTTTAAAATACTCAGCTGAGAAGAACAGACAAATACCAGGGTGAAGAGAACAGGACTTTTGCACAGTAGATTTTGCCAGTCAAGATCTGTTCTGCAAGATTGCCTATCTATTGCTGATTCCCTAGGTGTAATTCCAGACTTAACGTAACTTGGGTTTAAATTACCTTCCCCAAATTATCTTTCATCCAAGCCTCAGACCACCATCAAGCAGCAGCATCGAAGTGCATCTAGTATGTTCACTGTTGTCATTGTCAGTATCATCCTTAAAAAAAAAAAAAAAAGACAATTCAACTGGGCGCCTGGGTGGGAAAAAATATGAAAATAAAAATAATATTAAAGACTGTAACATTGGGGCGCCTGGGTGGCTCAGTGGGTTAAAGCCTCTGCCTTCAGCTCAGGTCATGATCCCAGGGTCCTGGGATCTAGTCCCACATCGGGCTCTCTGCTCAGCAGGGAGCCTGCTACCCCCCACCCCCTCCACCTGCCTCTCTGCCTACTTGTGATCTCTGTCTGTCAAATAAATATATAATTAATTAATAAAAAAAATTCAACTGCCCTATTCTGAAGAAGCTTTTTCAAAAGATCTCTCCCCTTCCCTCATTGGAATTAGATGATCTTTGTTTTCTGCCCTTCCAAAAGACTTGTTATACTCTTTATTCTCAGCATTCCTTTCATTCTGTCTCTTTCCTAGCTAATTGCTTTTTCCTGTCCCCTCCCTGTTATTAGTTTTCCAAGTGAGGGCATCTTGACATACTCAGCTTCGGTTGGTTAGTTTGTTTAAGTAATCCTACACCCAGTGTAGGGCTTGAACTCACAACCCTGAGATCAAAAGTCACATGCTCTTCTGTCTGAGCCAGTCAGGTGCCTCTCATATTCACCCGCGAAGTTTGCTATGTATTTCCTTAAGATTTCTACGAGATGTATACAAAGGGGGAATATTTTAGTGTTTTTCTAAGATGCAATTGATTTCTCACAAGATTTGAGGAATATTTAAAAGACTTGGGTAATGGTGTATATTGTTTCTAACTTTTTAACACAGCCAGGGTGAGTCATTAATTCCTGTCAGAGGCAAGTGATGGCAAATGAGAAAAATTTCTTATGCTATGGCTTTGACATATTCATTTGGTACTTCCTCAAAATATTTTTAGAAATTCAGTTTGGAGAAAGGATAGAGAGCTAGAAATGAATTCTAGCTTTCTGAAGATAGTAGATTATAAAAATAGAGTTTGAAGAGATGACAAGATGAATACTATTCTTTTTTTTTTTTTTAAGATTTTATTTATTTATTTGAGAGAGAGAGAGATCACAAGTAGGCAGAGAGGCAGGTAGAGAGAGAGGGTGGGAGAAGCAGACTCCCTGCTGAACAGAGAGCCTGATGTGGGGCTCAATCCCAGGACCCTGAGACCATAACCCAAGCCGAAGGCAGAGGCTCAACCCACCGAGCCACCTAGGCACCCCAAGATGAATACTATTCTTTATTGATTGCTTTCTTTAAAAAATGAGGATAATAGGGGCGCCTGGGTGGCTCAGTGGGTTAAGCCTCTGCCTTTGGCTCAGGTCATGATCCCATGATCCTGGGATTGAGCCCTGCATTGGGCTCTCTGCTCAGCAGGGAGCCTGCTTCCCCGGCTCTCTCTGCCTGGCTCTCTGCCTGCTTGTGATGTCTGTCTGTCAAATAAATAAATAAAATCTTGAAAAAAAATGAGGATAATAAGAATCTTTCCCAGAATACCACCTGTCAACACTTCTTCTGTTTCCCTAATTAATGAAAATCAAATACACAATTTTCCCTACAGAGTTTTTTTCTAAACCATTTTTTAAAAAGATTTTATTTATTTATTTGACACAGAGAGAGAGA
>PISX010023233.1:0-30159 GCA_004024625.1 Mellivora capensis
TCTCTTTTCCTAAACTACTCAGTACACTCTCTTATGTATTATTCATGTATTGCCAAATAGTCTATAAACAAAATAATAAGAGTGCTGCTCCCCCTCTTTGTAATTTTCCTATTTCTTTTGATCTTGTTGATATTCCTTATTCTTTCTTTTGTAGTTTTATATAAAAGTGACGCAGAAATTAACATTGCAAATGTCTCTTTTCATTTCATCAGGAAGAGTTGCGGCAGACACTTCAAAGGCTTGAAGCCAAAAGAAAGAAGCTGAATCTATAATTTATTTTTGGAATAATCAGTTCCTAGCTAATTTGCTCATTAATTTCATGACTACATGCGAGCGGGGAGTACCAGAACCAGACTTGTCAGACCGGAGCATCCCCGGCTTCGGCATCATCCCTCCCCTACGGAGCTCATCCGGAAGCAAGTGTGGAGCCCAAAGTGAGAGCAGATGCACGTGGTGGGTCAGAGAAGAGAGGGGAAGACCGGCACTGGGAGCAGAGTCAGGGGGCAGGCAAGGCTTGGGGCAGGACAGAGAGGAAGGAAGAGGCTAGAACTCACAGGACTGAAGAGGGGACAGACACGGTCTGATGATCGTATGCAAATTACTTCACAGCTGTGTGGAGAACAGGTCAGGGAGACTAGTGAAGAGGGCCTTGCAGTGACCTGGGGAGAGATTAGGTAGGTAGTCCTTAATGAATGAGTTACCTTAATTAAGGTGGCCCTGAATTAATTAAGAGTAGGTTCATGGCGATAGAGATGGAGAACATCATCTTTTAGAGGTTGAACAGCCTCTCAACAGGGCTTGCTAACAGATTGGGTAGACAAGGAGAGGGAGAGAGAAATGAAGACTTTGACCTTGATGTCTGCCTTGAGCTCTGGGTGGCTACTGATATCACAAAAGCAGGAGAGAGACGGACATGGGAGCTGGCAGAGAATCAGAACACAGATGTCCGGTGCTGTTGGGAACATAATACGTGAATCTCACAGGACGGGCCATTATGCCCCCATTCCATCAATGCAGAAAGGAAGCCCAGGGAAGTTTAAGGTTAAGTTGTCTGCCACACACACCCCAACAGGCTATGCAGCAGCGCTTGTGTTCAAACCCGGTTCTGTCTCTGTCTCTGTCTCTCTCTTTTTTTTCTTTAGAGCATAGGAGGGGAGAGGGGCAAAGGAAAAGGGAGACTCTTAAGCAGACTCCCTCCTCAGGATGAAGCTGGACTGGGTGGGGATGAGGGTTCGATCTCACAATCCTGAGATCATGACCTGAGCAGAAATCAAGTTGCTTAACCAACTCAGCCAGCCAGGTGCCCTGAACCTGGTTCTACCTCCAAGCAACTGAGAAAATGGGCTATTTTACATAATTAAGCTTTTCTAGATACTAGTTTATCCTTTCAGAAAGTGAAACATTTGATTTTAAAATGTCATTGGGAATTTGTGCAGAACAAATCAGAGGTCTGTACCGTTTCCTGCCCCTTCCCCCGCCCTGGCAGCTGGTAATGAACGCAGCACAGACCCAAACAGGGTGAGGGCGCCTCCCAGGCTCTCCAGCGGGCGGGCTGCACCTGTGCTCAGTGGCCCACATTGCCTTGCTCTTCCTGGGCCACTCAGAAGAACAACTTCAAGTACATACTCTCCATTGTTATTCTTCCCTGCCCTCCACAGGAAAAAACAAGCTGTTCTTGCTGTTGCCAGTTATCACTAATGCCTGGGATTTGTTGGCTGCCAGTGTTGAATGCAACCTCAGAAATCAAGAAACCAAGCCCGTTGGGAAAAAAATATGAAAAAGAAGGTATTCTTGGGGTGCCTGGGTGGCTCAGTTGGTTGGGCAGCTAACTTGATTTTGGCTCAGGTCATGATCTCGGGTTCCTGGGATCCAGCCCCGTATCAGGCTCTGCTGTCAGTGTGAAGGCTGCTTGAGCTTCTCTCGCTCCCTCTTCCTCGGCCCCTCCCCCTCCTCTCTGTCTTTCCCAAATAAATGAATACATCTTAAAAAAAAAAAAAGAAAGAAAGAGAAGGTAGTCTTGGAGTGAGCATCAGAGAGATTCTCTTCTTGAACGAATGGCATACCTGGGCATTGAGCTTTTAGCTGTGCAGAGACCTTCTGGGTTCACATCCAGAATCAGAAGTCACAGAGGACCAGAGAAATCTGATTTCTGGACAAACGAGAGGTTGCAGGACTGAGCCCTTGGCTCTCCGGAGGAGACTATCGCTTCTCCTTAGATCTCTGTGGCAGACACTACAAGTTACTGACTGGAAACACATTCCCCTCGTTTTACTTACTAAAGGAATCCCAGTTGGGAAGGGATGGTGGTGTGTTTAGCAATAGAGTTGATTTCCAGCCTTCCAGGCTCCCTTGCAGCTTGGGGCGGCCCTATGACATTGCACTTGTGGCTTTAATCATGCCCCCCAAAACATACGTTGAAGTCCTAATCCCAGGTACCCGTGAACATGACCTCATTTAGAAATGGTATCTTTGCAGGTGTCCTTAGCTAAGATGAGGTCATTCCAGAGTTGGGTAGCCCTATCCCAGTATGACTGCTGTCCCCATAAAAAGAAAAGAGACCAAGAGATCAAAACACACAGGGAGAAGCTCATATGACAACAGAGGCAGAGATCGGAGCAATGCTTCCGGAAGCCAAGGATTGCCGACAACATCAGGGTTCAGAAGAGGCCAGTAAGCATCCCCCGCTGGAGTCTTCAGAGGGAACATGGCACTGTGGACAGCTCGATTTCAAACTTCCGGCCTCTAGAACTGTGAGAAGAGAGATTTCTGCTATTTTCAGCCGCTCGGATCGTGGAACTCTCTTGCGGCAGCCCCGAGCCACTAATGCAGCACTGAACAACATGAGCAAAAATCCCTGTGTCCCATCTCTCGTGGAAAGGGAAAGCTCCAGGGTCCCTCGCCCTTCCTGCCTGGTAAGGGACATGTGGTCCCAGGGACACACGCAGCCCCCAAGCCTCAGGCCAAGGACAGCAGGGCAGAAAGACAGGATGGCTGCAAGACAAGTCCCCACCTGCAAACACGACAGTAAGATCTCCCAAGCGGCACGCCCTCCGGGTCCCTCGGACATGACGGGAGAGCGTAGAGAGCCACTGGCCTCAGTTCTAAATGCAGCGAAAGAGCGCACCACGGCTGGCAGTAAGAACAAACCAGAACAATCGTCCTTCTTTTACAGAAAGCCATAAGAGACCACAACAAAGCACTGAAAGTCCCTTTAGAAAGAATAATCAACATGAGGAAATAAAATCGAGGTTCTACGAGGGGAACGATATCAAGAAAACAAGAATCGAGGCTGAGAATGGAGAGGTTCACAGAGGCACGTGAAATTTACAACCAGAGACAGTGACCAAGACGGTGTCTCATGAAAATTGTAAACCACAGGAAAAAGATAGAATTCAACAGTCACCCAGGCAGAATAGGCAGGTGAAAGGGTGTGAGTCATAGCTGCCCTTGATTTCTCCAATAATCTAGCTGCCCAGAGACAAAAGAAACAGATCCATAGGTCCCAGCTCGGCAGAAAACAAGTGCCCTGAAAATCAGTTACGCAAACAAGTTGTTATTTGTACCCGAGACTGCAAAATGACGTCCCAGACCTGCAGAGTGTCCTTCCACAGCCCCACACAGATCACAGCCCCTAACAAGACCCCATTAGGCCTGAGGAGCTAATGCGCACTAAAATAAGCAACAGCCAGCACTGAGGAAATAAAGGGCTATTTATTAAACGAAGTTAAGCTAATTGCATGGGGATGTGGAAATTAATTTAGACCTACATCATGCCCCCAAAATAGACTCCAGATGCTTCAAGAAGTTAAATAATTTCAAATATGGGAAATTAGGGGGAGACTTGCTAAAAATAGATTTGAATATTTATCTCAACTCCACAGAGAGGCTGGCTTCTTCAAAATGAAATCAGTAGAAGAAATTTCAATGGAAAACAGCATTTGACCGTGCCTTGCTGAAAATTTAAATACTTAGTATAGCAAAAGCCAACACACCTCACATCTAAAATCCTGCGTAACTACGATGTGTCCCGTAGTAGGCGCGGACATGCCACCGCCTCTGTCTTCAGGGCAGGCATTGCTACCCTACCTCACCAGTGAGGGAAGAGCCCTGTGGGTCCCAGCCTTGCAAGAGAAGCTTGTGACAAAGTCATCTGAGGGCACTCAGGGGGAGGGTGTGTGACCTGGAGGTCAGGGAGCCGCTACATTTCCAGGCTGTAGCGGTGGTGCTACAGATAGGAGAGAGCCCTCAGCACCCCACGCAGCAAGTTACAGCCCCAGCTCACCCTGAAGCTGCTGGGACTCTGGCCACTGCCCCAGTGTCGCCACCAGGAGCCCAAGAGCGCAAGGACTTACCCCTTTGCCCACCTTCTAATCTGGTGCTGGGGCCTCCCATTGGCCACCTGTAGTCACACCCTGGTTTGCAAGGGAGACTGGGACTTGTAGTTCACTGGCCCCAGCAGCGTGTGGCCAGCGGAATGCTGTCCCCCAACGATTCTGCATCCTCCTCCCCAGGACCTGCGAATGTACTGGGTTCAACAGCCATGGGGGAACAAGGAGGCAGAGGGAAGGAAGGTTTATCACCAATTGACTTTTTTTTTTTTAAGATTTTATTTATTTATTTGTCAGAGAGAGAGAGAGAGAGAGAGAGAGAGCAAGCACAGGTATACAGAGAGGGAGAAGCAGGCTCCCTGTGGAGCAAGGAGCCCGATGTGGGACTCGATCCCAGGACGCTGGGATCATGACCTGAGCCGAAGGCAGCCGCTTAACCAACTGAGCCACCCAGGCATCCCTCACCAATTGACTTTTAAAAAGGGAGATTATCGTGGATAATCCAGGTGAGTTCAATGTCCTTAAAAGTCGAACCGGGAATCAGGGGAGAGATCAGAGAGAGGGCTGCAGGAGGACCCCTCTAGCACTGTTGCCTCGGAAGAGGGAGGAAAGGGGCAGTGGGCCAAGCAGGCAGCCTCTAGAAGCAAGGGGCAGGGTATCAGCTTCTCTCTTGGGGCCTCCACGAAGGGAATATGCTTTCCTTAGAGCCCCATGAGACCCTGGTGGGACGCCTAATCTACCAAAACCTAAGTAGTAAGTTTGTATAGTCTCAAGCCACTAAGTTTGTCACTATTTGTCACAACAGCCATCAAAAGCAGATGCACCCTCCCATCTCAGAGGAACATTCCGAGTCACTAAAAGGATTGCTGCACGAATTGAGAAAGCAAACAGGCCCAGGCCTCTGAGTTAGCAGGGCCAAACCTCTCTGTTTTAGGGATTTGGAGTGTCCAAGAAAGGTGTTATTATTAGCTCTACTTTCTAAATCAAGAAAATGAGACACAGAGAGGTTAAGTAACCTGCCTAAGGTCACACAGCTATTTCGTGCCAGTTCTGGGGTTTAAGCCCGGCAGTCTGACCACCGGCTGTATTCTCATCCACTACCTGGTACCATCTTCTGCAAGGTCAGCTGGTCACCGTGTAATTTTTAGTAGCAAAATGCTGGAAAAACTGCCTTGTCTAATGACAGGGTTAAGTCCGTTGTTTCGATGCCTCAACCCAGTGGGGTTTCTGGAGGTTTTCAGAATGACGAGTGGGAGCAGCGTGGGGGATACTGACCATGTGTAATGAGAACAGCAGAATGCAGAGTTATACTTGACCCTGAGCACAATATCTAAAACCTTGACAGGAGGGAGCTGAAATGGAGAACAGACTCTGGGGCCAGAATGACCATGGCCTTTTGTGTCCCTGGAACAGAAAAGTGGCACCGGAGATCATAGTGCAGGATGCTGAGAGAAAGGGGACTCTGTTGTCAGACAGACGGACTGGGGCCCAGATGCCACCCAGGCTGTGTGACTTCTGCAAAACAGGAAGGACACCCTCCCCCGCCCCGGTCCGTGGGCTGCTCTGATAGTCCCATCAGACCATGTTTGCCAAACTGTGGTTGCTGTTCGCGAATGTCAGCACCCGCCCTCTCCCTGACCCTGACTTTCATGTCCATTTTTAACAGTAGAATGTTTTTAAGACCCTAGAACTCTCAAGGCTTATTTTGGGGTCATAAGATGTTCAAAGATCCCTTATGGTGAGGTGGGAGCGAACAGGCTTGGCAATAAGCAGGGCTGTCTCTAACCCCAGGAGGGCTCCCTGGTGGCCCAGAAGCTGCATGTGTTCCCAGCCTACACCCTGATATGTCAGGAATGTGCCTGGGCTCTTGGGATCAGCACCGAGGACCCAGGAGTCTCTTGGCACCGCTGTCCTTCCTCCTGCCTTGTCCCTGGGCCCCACACGACCACCTGTCTGCTCTCTATCAAACGGGTGGTTTTTAACCAGCAATCCTGATTTGCTGCCAGTGAGGGCTGCAGTCAGCATCTAGACTCTTCTTTTGCAATGAGATGGGAATGAAATCCTGTCACTAAGCTCTGATGGGACAATGCAATGGCAACCACCATTTGCATCTTTCCAGCTGAGTCCTAATTCAATGACTGTCAGGAGAACAACTCCTTTTCAAACCTCTCTTAGGGCGGGGCATGTCCTCAAGTCCACCAGCAGACAGGTGAGCAGGTCGGAATGTCCCAACTGTCCCTTGGCAGATATTAGACATCCCGCTGGGTCCCATTTGGTTTTATGCAACGTTACCAACACTGGCTTAGATGACCGACATCCCAGGTGGCTGGGGCAGAAGCCCTGGTTTCTGATTTCTTCCTGTCTCCTTCCTCCCGCCCTCGCACCGCACTTGACTCCACAGCAGCGGAGTCTCTGCCCCTTCCTTCCCAGTACCTCTTACTCTACTTAAGTGCTCGGTGGTTCTCTCTTGTGCCTGTTCTGTGAGTTGGAGCCCTCTAGGGTCACAGCCCCATTCTGATTCCGGCATGCATGAGGCTGAAATGACTCACAGAGAGGCCGTTTTAGTTCTCTCCCTGGCTTACCTGAGGCCAGGTGGGGCGGGAGGTGGGGTCTAGAGCAGGCGGGAACAGACAGGAGCCATCAGACTGGGACATCAGATAAAAAATTGTGCCTTCATACAGAGCAATTTCATTCTTTTAAAACTAATGGAGAAAAATATCAGCTATAATCACAGGCCTTGGCCTTGGCTGATCCTGCTGTTAAGTTACAAACTAATCGTAGCCTATGGACGAGAACCAAGAGGATCTGAAGAAGTAGTAGACACCAGAGAATGGTTGGTGGGTAGAAAGCACGTGGTCTGAAACCCCTGCTCCATGACTTGCAGTGTTGACTGGAAAGACTACGGAAACCCTTAGTCTTGGTTTCCTCGAGGGATGACCCAGCTTCTTCATGGATCCCAAGGAGAGCATTAACTTCTCTCAGTAAAGCCTCTCAGTGTCCAGAAACAAACCACTACTGCTCAGTAATGCTTCCTCCTCTCCTTAGACAGCACGGACAATTCTATTTACTCTTCAAAATGAGAGACTTTTAAAAAAATTCATGACGTTCATTATTTAAAAATTCATAATAAAGGCACTCTAGAATGATTCTCAGATGGTAGACACCTCCCATACAAGTGAAAGTTACCAACCGTGCTGATGGCAGCTAATGGCCTGGGCCTGGCCCATTCCACACCCCTGGAAAGTCGTGACAACTTGACCTTGACTGTGGCTGTGAGGCACCAGGCACCCATCCAGAAGGAGGCCTCCAGGCCAGGAGTAGAAACCCATAGTACAGCATAACATAGAGGGTCAGCATGAACCTTCCACCAGTGCCAGGACTAAAAGACAAGAGAGAATTAGCCCGAGTCTGGTTTGTTTCCCCAGACCTCAGTATAAGCTAATCTCCATGGAACAAACATCTCATATTAATCATCTAGAATTCTACTCCTCTTCAGTTCAGAGACTTAGTGAATGTCTTATTAGCAAGGATGCCCCAAATAATTTCTATGATAATCAAATAGAAGTCTAAATTATTGTTTTACAGTATTTTTACAAGTGCTGGAGAATACCAGATGGCTTGTAGGAACAACGGATTCTGCAACTATCCTTTTATTCTTGTGAAAAAGTGAATTACGGGTATCCATGGATATTCTGGCCCAGAACCTTAAGCTTTCCAACAGCAATTAAAACATGTGACACCGGCATGGGGATAGAAAAAGCCACGGAACAAAATAGGGAATCCAGAAACAGACCTATATATTATCTACTAAGTGTGTGATAAAGGCGATATTTTAAATCGGTAGAAAAAAGACAGACTAATCAGCATTTGGTCTTGTTACCATGGGCTATCCATGTAGAAAAAAATTAAGATTGTGCCCTAACTCACATCTCATGCATAAATTCTGGATGCATTAGATATCTAAACATATGTCTTCAAATCTGGAAGGAAATTTAATGACCTTTAAAAAGGAAAAAAAAAAAAAAGCCAAAGCACCCAGTAAGGGTTTAATATGAGGGTTCTCTGATTTCAAAGCCCCCATCTCCCTGACACCATGAAAGAGGACTTTTCCCCCACAGCCCTCCCCATTTGCCGGGGACAGTTTACCTCATTTCATTCTTATGCTCATGCCCCTCCTACCGCCACCACCCGCTCTAAGCCAAATGCCAACATGGGAGAGAGGACATAGAAATTACTAAGACCTTTGGCAAGAAAGCAACCTCCAGCCCACCTTCTCCTTTTCAGTCAATTTCAGTTCCTTCTTTGCAACATTTCAATATATTCTGTATGAAAGGAAGTAGGAGGGAGAAAAACATGGCTGTACCAAAATGAGAAAACATCTCGGATGTGCCTGTTAGACTGAGGCTAATGATAAATGCTGGTTACAGAGCCATGATGGAAGCCCGGTAAATTCGGAGGCTTCTAGGAGGGGTTATTATTGCTCAGGAAGACGAGTGAGAAGTCAACCAACAGCAGGAGCACAGATGAAAAGGAAATTAACACAAAGACAGAAGGTGGAGGGGTTTCTTTCCGTCTGAGAGAGAGACAAAAAATAATCAGCACCCAAAAGCGTACCCGACAGATAACAAAGACTCAGAATAGAACAAGGGAGAGATATAAGCTTCAGAAGAAAATTCAAAGGAATTCAGTCTGTATGAATGAGCAACCATTAAATGGGCTCCAAGCACCTCAGATTCACTGACTGAGGCTTTGACCCTCACCCTGACCCTCCAAAGTCATCCTTACTCTCTCCAGAGGGCGAGGGCAAGCCTCTGCAAAGTCAGTTGACTTGCCCAAGGCCGCACGATCAGTGAATGCTGAGCTGGGACACAGACCCAGGATTTGTGACTTCACCTATGGGACAGTTCTATTGCTTCCTAAAGGCTTTGTTCAAAATTAAAGGCAGGGGAAAAGTGAAGTCAGGAATCAAAGGGCAGAACTTCAGAGGTCCCAGAAGGACTCCGAGAATCTCCAGACCTTTAACCAAAGCACGACCAAAGACCAATTCTGGGAATTCGGCACTTTGAAGCCCATATTATATATTTGCTGGCATGCTTCCTATTTTTAAAAGCAAAACGTTACACAGGAAGGCTTGGAATTAAAGCCCGTTCGAGCTGTGTCCGTGCCTGCACTCTGCCCTGTTCAAGGAAGGCAGCGCCCTCCCCACCCCTGGACAGGGCAATGGCCGTGCTGCACCACACCCCACAGCAACAGACCCGATTTCAATACGGGCACTTGCAAAGGCAAAGAGCTTCAGCATTTATTTTTAACAGACTTTAAAATGGCATCCTCGGGACTGTTTCTTCTTTGCAGCCATGCTGCCCCTGATCCGTCTTCAGAAGGCAGGCAGGAAGGTCCTGCAGAAAGAGTTCTCTTTGGGGTGCAGGGGTGGGAGTGGAGGGGCAGAGGTTGTCCGAATGGGCCTAGCTTCTTTGTCTACTCTCCAGGCACCCTGTGGTTTCAGACCAAAGATCGAGGGCTCCAGCTGAGAGCAATTTCCAGAAGCAGAGAAGAGCTGTCAGAGGACCGAATTTTAGCTGAGCCCCAAAGGTCAAAGAAATCATGGTCTGTTGGGATTCGGCCGGACGGCCAAGCTGGGCACTGCTAAGGAATCTGGCAGGACTCTGGGCAGAGCAGCTGCGGAATCTGGGGAGAAAACTGGAATTTGTTGTCAAACTAACTCCAGGCTCAAAATTGCCAGCGCCGTGCTCTGGAGGTGATTGCCCACCTAAGACTTGGTGTCTTTCCTGGTCAAGTAATGCGATAAGGACGCCCTCCAAGTCAGGAGAGAGAGAAAAGATGCTCAAGTCAGCATCAATCCTTGTGCACTGGGCTTTGGAGTTGGCTCTGCATTTAGTTCTCTGTGGCTCCCGGCCTGCTGTGGCTCCGCAGCTCTGGCCAAGGTTCTGATCTTTCTGGACCACAGTCCACCCCCCGTAAGAAGAACAGGGCCACTAACTTCCAGGTCAGGGCACTGCTGGGAGGTCAGAGCATGCGTGAGCCCCGGCCGTGGTGGGCGTGTGTACCTCTGTGTTCTGATGAGCCGCTGATAAGGAAAGAAATCAGCATGGAATGGTTTTGCTTTTCTCCATCATCTCCCACAAACTCTGTTGGGTCACATTGTCCTTTTCTCACTAGGCAGCAGCTTCCAAATGACCAGATCTCCCGACCTTTCAAGCCCTCTGCCAGAGAGAAAAGTCCACTGAAAGGGCCGGCCCTGGCCCCTTTTAAACCCGTTCTCTGGTCCTGCTTGCCTCATCCCACTGTGGCCCTTGGGTCCCTGGCAGAGAGCAGAGGTGGGGGCAGGTCCCACGGGCTTCCCCCACCGCAGACTCCCAATGGGGATCGATGGATTTCCCTATGTGAGGACTGTGGCTTCCCCCGGTTTCTCTGACCCACCTCAAACAATTCTCTCTATTCCCCGGTGTCCAAATGGAAACAAGACTAGTTAAGAGGCCATTTGACAGGCTGAATGAAAAGAGGTAACGGCGTGGAATTCTTCCAAGGGGACCCAAAGACAATTTGGGATGAGATAAATGCAGGAGAAGCCGGTTGCCCCCGCAGTCCCCAAAAACCTGGAGGGTGAGCGACAACGATAACTGAAGGACAGCTCACTGAGGGCACAGGGAGCTTTGCCAACCCATAGCTCACCCAGTCCCCAAGGTGACCTGGTCAGTTGGGTAAGCAGGTGTGAATGTCCCTGTAAACAGAGGATGGGATGTGAGTCGGTAGCGGTAGAACCCGGGCGGGGGCTCTGCTACCCGATTCTCTGTCCTCTGGTCTTTTCACAGCCACTCCATCCCTGCCCCGGCCGCTCTCTGCTAGAGAGTTCTAGAAGGCGGGTGTGGCATGCACCCCCCGCAGGGAACGGGAGGTCTCAGAGAATCAATGAAGACATCTCTTCCCTCATGGAAATGGTATCCATACATTTAAATTGGTATCTTTATAATCAGCTTAAGAGCTTTTTATTTTAATATAGCAGCTGAGAGGCAAAATCAGGTCCCACTTCAAGTGCTACTAAAATCTGCTGTGTGGGTAGCTCTCCGATGTGGAAATGAGGCGCCCTTCACAACCACCCACACAGCAGCCTAATTTTCACTCAAGAGTCGCTATTGAAAAAAAGAAGAAGAAAAGGTGACTCAAAACCACTAGCAACTTTGAATTTAACTTCAGAAACTCTCCAGTTGATGGAGCAGAGAACTCATCAGGGAGTCGGAGAGAAGACCCCGGGGGGCGGGAGGGGCGGGGCTGGATCCCAGCTTCAGGCCTGGTCAAGCGCTCCTGCCCAGCACGCCCTGTGGTCCGCGCTACACCTGGGTCACCATTCTCGGGGACAACAGCTGTGCATGGCCAGATTCGGACCCACATTTATACCTGACCCCAGAACTATAGCTGGAAAAGGCCTCATTCTTGAGGCAGTCAACGGGGGTCCGGGAGGGGGAGTAGTCGACTCTCACAGCTCCAAGGAAACATTGATTCCTTCTGGGTCCCCGAAAGCTCTCAGCCAGCCTCATATCTCCCGCAGGTCGCATGTCATGGGGACAGCTGGTAAACTGGTCTTCCTGCCTCCGGTTGGCCTTGCCAGTCTCCATTCCTCTGGGATGCTGTGGTCTCTCCCACATCCCTGCAAGGACATCCCTGGCTCCCTGGAGCTGGCCCTTCCTTTCCCTGGCATCCCCCAGCCACCTTGGTCTCACACCCGCCCTCCCAGGGACCCCTCAGGACCACCGGCAAAGAGCTAGAAACGCACTTTGTAAATGCCACGGGCTGTGCAAATGTGTCTGCGATGAGGAGAAAGCAAACAACCAGGACGGACCAGAGAGAGCCTCTCCCCAAAGTCTTGCTAACAGACAGTTGATGATTCTCTGCCAACCCCGACCACGGAGCTGGCCTCAGAGAAGAAGGTTCCAGAACAGACTAGAAGGGGTAGGGGAGAAGCCTGCTCACACCCAGATGAGCCCCTCAGACGGGGCGAGACTTGCAGACAGCACAGCGGGAGGGGGGACTATCCCTGGCCTAGGCTTTCTAGCCCAGTTACTGGTAGGAGACATCCTGACAGCGCCTTGGGGACCACGCCCCGCTAAAGGATCTTGTGTCTTGTCACCTGGTGTGTCCCTGAGCTCTCCCGCTGTTTGAGAGAGAAGAACAGCTTCCAGTTTGTGCGAACATCCAGAGTGTTTGCATGAGAGAAGGAGAAAGGGGCAGAGAGGCAGGCGAGGGAGGGGTGTGAAACATGTACTCACACTTGGTTAAAACAAGTAATCAAGAGTGATAAAGAAGGGTCACGGCCCGTCTCTCCCCTTCCCCTAGCCGCAGTCCCCCAACACTATGTGATTACCACCCCCAAAGGTGAAGCAGTCTGCTCCGACGGTCTCCCACCTCGCTTCCTTTCCGAATGTTCTGTCGTGCTATTTTTAGCCCTTAACCAGCAATAGAAAAAAGTTGTTCCACACCTTCCCTAACACTTTGTCTTCTCAGACTTCGATCTTTTTGTCAGCCGGGGGGAGGGGCTATAAGTGATATCCTATAATGGTTGGCATGTACCTTCCTTTATTTACTAATATGGTTAAGCTTCTTTCATTCTTTTTAAAAAGAAATTGTATTTATTTATTTGAGAGAAAGTGAGCACACAAGCATGAGCAGGCCTTGTGGGATAGAGGAAGAGGGAGAAGCAGACTCCCCACTGAGCAGGGAGCCCTGGGCTCTATCCCAGGACCCTGAGCTCATGACCTGAGCTGGAGGCTTACTGGACTGAGCCATCCAGGTGCCCCAACTTCTTTTCATTCTTAATTAGCTATTTGTGTTTCTGCTTCTGGGAAATACGTTTCTATTTTTTTGGGCTAGTTTTGTCTTATTAGAAATATTTATATATTATAGATCTTTCACCAGTTCTGTGTTGAAAATACCTTCTGCTAGTGTGTGGTTTAACTTTTTAATTTCTTTATAGCATTTGGAAGAACCAATATTCCTTTAACCCCACCAAATATATCGACCCTCTCCTTTAGGATTTGCTTAAGCAATCCCTCCATGGCCAGAGACTATAAAGCTAGTCTTCTGTATCTTCTCCAAATTTTGACTCTAACGCTTAAGTCTTTAATCCACTCAAGAATGATTTTTGTATAAGGGTTGAAGTCAGCGTCTGATGACCAACTACCCCGATTCCACTTGTCTGATCGTCCGGCCTTCCTCCAGCTGAGGGGCCAGCTCTGCCAACGTTCTCTTGGGAGCCTCTCCATTCTGTTGTCCAGGCTTTGCTCATCCGTCTCGGAGTCAACACAAAACTGCCCTCATTACCATTGACGTGGGACACACTCAGGGACCCGGAGGGCAAGCCCCACCCGCACTCTGGTCTGGATTTCCTTCAGAGAGCTCTAGACCGTCCTCAGTCTATTATTCTTCCCTATAGATTTTAGGATAATCTTGTTGAGTTCAAGGAAAAATTCTACTGGGGTTTTAAAATTAGAATTACATTAAATCCATGGATCAGTTTTTAAGAATTTACAACTTTATGATAGGGAGTCTTTCTATCAAGAAACTTGACGTAGCTGTATGTTTTCCTTAACGTCCCTCAGTAAATTTTACCATTTTCTCCCCCAAAATCTTTATTAGATTTATTTCTAGGTAGCTGGATTTATTTTTAATTTAAAAACTAATCTAATATCTTATTGAACTCTCATTAATTCTAATTGTCTAATCTAATCTCTTGGGTTTCCCACATAATAGACATATCATCTGCAAAAAAAAAAAAAAATGGAGGTCTGGTTTCTTCTTTTCCAATCTTTGCAACTTTTATTTTCTGTTCTTATTCCTCTGGCTGGAACTTCTCGTACCACATAAAATTATGTTGTGGGGGCGGGTATCGCTGGCTTTTTTTTTTCTGGGTTTTACCAGGAATTATGTTAATGCTTCACCATTAAGTAAGCTGGAATCTGTGGGTTTTTTAGATATCCTTTATTGGGTTAAAGATACTTTCTTCTGAATCTTACATGCTCAGCTTTCTTTCATTTAAAAAAAAGGTCATAAGTGGATGTTGAATTTTATCAAATGCTCTTAATGCATCTGTTGAAATCACCATATTCTTTTACTCTGTAAATGTGCTAAATTGCATTAACAGAATTTCTTTGGGAGACAAGAGAAATGCAGGTTTTTAAGAACGCTTCACTTAAACCCGAGCCTTTGTTGGCTGATTGGAGAGCCTTTCAGCCGGGGAGACACAAAGACCAGAGTGCAGTGGCCGCAGGATATGGACAAAAACTGCAGGAAGCTGATCACGTCACTTCCCTGGCAAAGAAGTAAAGGCTGTTGCTCAGAATGTGTGCGTCGGAGAGCGAACTCAGATGCCCCAGTCCCCTGCACAGTGTTGCCGGGAGGAAGAGATCTCAGGCTCTTAAATTTTTGTCAGATTAATTAATTATTTAAATAATAATCATTGACTTCTTTGTTCTCTTGAATCACTAACAGTGACCACTTCTACCCCTGGGCCACGAGGCCTGCGGTGGTCAGGAGCCTGAGCCCCCAGAGGACTTTGGCTCTGAGGGCAGAAACAGCTGCCCTTCCAAGGCAGCTCCTCTTGGGCCCCCAGCAGCCCTCATCCACTCCACCACCTGTGTCCTCCCATCCGTTACTCATTTTCCTGAAGCGCATGAGGCTGTCTAGCTTCTGATAGCCATCCCTACCTGCTCCCCTTTTATGATTAATTTTATACCTCTTTGATACCATTTCGGTGGCTAATTTGGAGGTAGGAGAGGAAAATATGTTTGCTCAGTTTGCCATTTTGTTTTAAAGATTTCACTCATTCATGTGAGAGAGAGACAGAGAGAGCACAAGCAGGGGGAGCGGCAGGCAGTGGGAGAGGGAGAAGCAGGCTCCCCGCTGAGCAGGGAGCCCGATTGGGGACTCAATTCCAGGACCCTGGGATCATGACCTGAACTGAAGGCAGAAGCTTAACTGACTGAGCCCCCCAGGAGCTCCCTCAGCTCGCCATTTGGAATCATCACCCAATCATCCCATTAATGTCTGGTAAGTCAGCCAAGGGACTCAGAGACAGAATTATGGGTCCCCCAGTTTCATGCTCTGCCCCCTTTCCCCTTCTCTCTGTCCTCACCTCCATTCACATTTACCCCCGGGGGTCATCAGCCTGTGAAGGCAGGAGCCAACTGGGTTCTTTGTTCGGCACCTAGCAGCCACTGTGCACAACACAGGCGTGGCTTTCTGAAAATAAATATTTGCTGAATGACCTAACGAACGAATGACTACAAACAGTACAGGTAGATTTTAACAACATATCTGTAAACATATTGGACAAAAGACTTCCTTTTCCTTCTGCATTTGGAGAACCAAGTAGGGAAGATTTTTAATTATGAAATATTCATTGTTTTCTTATCTCAGTTCCACAAGATCCAGTCAATCCTGCTGAGAAATAATAATTCACAGTCCCTTCCAGAAATTATGCTATAGCCCAAGCATGAATAATGTCAGGAAGATTTCATCCCTTTTCAGGACTGGAAGCTGTTTCTCAGGCCCCAGAAAAGTCCTTCAGTATCAAAGTTGCTACCAGATTTGTGAAAACAAAAGCAATGATTTGAGGGAGCTTGGCTATAATGAGAAACTTCAAAAATGGCACTAGACAATTTCTAGAGCATCGGCCAACCAAATGTCTGCATAATGAACCTCTACACAGCTCTCATTGTTGTGCAGATTAAATATACGGCAAACCAAATTTACGCTACCCAAATTCACCAAGTCCTGTAACAGAACCTACGTCCTTTGCCACTGACATATGTGGGCACCTCAGTTAAGTTTTATATTGTGATGTGCTGGGGATAGTGTAAGCTCCAGATTCTCTCGTCAAAGAGGCAGCTCCTCAGAGAGGAAACCGGAGCCCCCTTGCCTCCCCGGAGATCTGGCACATCAGCTTCCTCAGGGCTCTGCCCGTGGGCTGGGCTTCACTATCTCCCACGGCACCGCCTGGCTCAGCCCACGCCCGGCAGAAAGCAGAGAGGAGACAGACAGCACGCAGGCTCTCTCCCAGGCACTGCCGAGCCCTGGTTCTTTTCTGGCCTCCCAGCACCAGCCTGATAGCCGGGATCTTAGGAGATGATCCCAGTTCCCAGTTCTCTGGCCCATTGTCCCGCAAGGACATTTACTGGAGGCTCATTGCATGGAATGTGAGTTTGGTCATTTCTCCTTCCAGCTAGCCTACCTTTCTGGACGCAATCCTGTACTCCGCCCGGCCCAGGAATACCAGCCATCCGGGCTCCAAACCCGATGTGTTCCAGAAAGTTCAACCTTCTCGCTGTCCACATCTCAGATTGGCATAACTGTGGGCATGTTCGCACCCCACCTGGAGGTGCTGAAGTAACTTAGCTTAACTCTTTACAACGTGGGCTCTAGCACCTCTGCCCTCATCCTGTGCCCTGCCCCACGGTGGGCAGCTTTGAGAAGTGGGACTTTGAGGTTTCTAGCCCCCAAAATGAGACAGGTCTTACGCCAACCACCTATTGTTTTAGATAATAATGGTTTTGGTCAGTGCTCACCATGGCTAATGTCTGCGGCCGTGGCCACAGTCTGTATCTACCGGTGATGAAAGTAGCCAATAAAGGTCAACTAACCCTCCTTGGAAAATCAGGCATCTGGTACCCAGAGCCAAGAGCCTGTTTTCTCAACGGGATTCTCCAAGGAAAGGAACCAGGGTTCCTAGGAAAAATGCCTGATTCTAGGGATGGAACGGGGAAAATCCAAGATAAACCCGAGGTGTTCTGTAGTTATCGGGAGGTAAACCAGTGCTCAGAAGACAAAAGGATGGGACCGCTGAAGGAACACAGGAGGCCACTTGACAGAGACAAAAGCTGGAACAGTTTGAGTGACAAAATAAATAATGTGGTACTGAACTACAATTCAAAGTGTAAAATAAGGAGTCACAGGTCCATACTGATACAAATATACACCTGAATAAGTACAGAAATGGGAAAAGAGACAAGTCTTTCATGCAGAAGAATTCCAAGAGTATGTGTACATATTAGACACCCAGGAGATACAGCTTACCCTTCTCCCCTGAACGGAGCTAGACTTAGCGCCTCACTTCCCAAGAGTAGATGAGGGGAAGTGGACAGGGCTGGCAGGCATCACCTTACCCCGTGAGGAAGCTTCCTATCCCCGGCACTGTCCGGGGGAGCTCATGAGCCCTCAGACGCGATATGCTGGGAAAGGCCTTTCCTCTCTGCCATATTCTTTCCAAGAACACAAAACACCAGTTTAATCGTGACAAAAACATCAGACAAAACCAGATTGGGGATGGGATGTTCCACAGAATACCTCGCCAGTTCCTCATGATGATCAAGATCATGGAAAAGTGTGGAAAACAGTATGGCGGCTCCTCGACGGTTAGACGCAGAGGTAGCACGTGACCCAGCCATTCCACTTCCAGGGACCTGAGCTAAAGAACTGTGAGCAGACACTCAGCCACCAGTGTCTGTACCAGCATTATTCACCACCACCCGAGGGTGGAAATAATCTAGGTGTCCGTTAAACAGAAGAGCGGATAGAAAAAAATGAGTTATGTACATACAAAGGAATATTCAGCTGTAAGAATGAGGGAGGCTCTAATATATGCTACAAACCTTGAGAAGGTTATGCTAAGTAATCTAGATTCAAAAAGAGAACTCTTGTATCATTCTGCGATAGAGATCCTGGAGTAGTCAGAGTCCCAGAGATGGAAAATAGAATAGAGGTTTCCAGGAGCTGGGCGGAGGGAAAAAGGAGTTATTATTTAATGGGTGCAGAGTTTCTATTCAGGATGATGAGAAAGTTCTGGAAATAGACGATGGTGAGAGCGGCCCAACACTATGAATGGACTTAATGTCACTGAATCATGTAGTTACACATAGTTAAAATGATCCCTGTTGTGCCATCCATATTTTACCAAAATTTAAAAAAAAAAAAGGAAAGCAGGGGAGAGGGGACTGGGGCAAAGGAAAGACTGAGAAATTGTCACAGAGCAGGGACCAGGAAGATGTGACAGCTGGCTGCCATGTGGTGTCCTGGATTGGGTCCTGGAACAGAAAGAGGACAGAACAGAAAGAGGACGTGGATAGAAAAACTGGTGCGATCCACAGAAAGGCGGGGCTTTAGTTAACAGTAAGGCACTGATGTCAATTTCCTAGCTTTTTTTTTTTAAGATTTATTTATTTATTTGAGAGAGAGAGAACAATAGGGGGAGGGAGAGGGAGAAGCAGACTCCCCGCTGAGTTGGGAGTCCAGTGCAGGACTCCATCCCAGGACTCTGGGATTAGGACCTGAGCCAAAAGTAGACGTTTAACCCACTAAGTCACCCAGGCGCAATTTCTTACTTTTGACAAATGGATCATAGTCGTGTAAGATATTCATGGGGGAAATTGAGAGAAACTCTCTGTACTATATCTCTGCAATTTTTCTATGAACATCCAAATTATTCCAAAATAAATTTATTGTAAAAACTGTAAAAACAGGTGTCTCTAAAATCCTCAGCTCAGCAGAAATGAGCATACCCTTCCAGGGAAAGTCTCCAGGATGGAAACCCAAATATTGTTTCCGCTTCCAATGACAAGGGAGCCAGAAAATCTGGCATTGTTCCTTGGCCTCCATTAACAGCACCGGAGCAGGGCCAGCAGTGGGCCAGGCCCGAGGGTCTGAGTCTTGTCTGCTGGGCTAGGAAAAGCAGAGCAACCCAGAAGCTGTGAAATGAGGTGTGACATTAACAGCATCCCTGAGGGCCACCAGCCTTGATTCCATCCCTCTCTCGATGGTGAACCATCCAGCGCTTCCCAGAATGTTTGCAGACCACGCATACACAGTAAGCATGAGGGAAGAGGCCAGGAGACCACGGTGTCAGCTCCTTGCTCACTAAGCCTGGCCTGAAAGTCCTGCAGGGAGCAGGCATTCTCGGGGAGCCTGCCAGGATGTGCCAAACCCAAAACACAGCCCCCCAAGCCGGCAGATCAGCTTTCCCTTAGGGCGGCTCCAGATGGTCAACACAGCCGCAAGGACGGTTCTGAACACATGGGAGAGTGGTACCCTAGCGCTTACTTAGTCCAGAGCACTCACCTAATCTGATGCCTCCCCCCAAAACCCTGGGAGGTGGGGTTCTCCTCCTCCTTCTAAAGAGCAGCCTGCTGGCTGGGTCCTGGAGGGACTGGGCCACGCAAGACCTGCGGGGCCCTCTAGCTCACTTTACTAATCAAGATGCCAAACTGTGAGAACCACCCCATCCCCCACCCAACCTTGAAGTTCATCTGCAGGGAAGAGGGTGAGGAGGACAGGGCTTCGTCCAGCTGTCTGCAAAGAAGGGGGCTTCATTGCCCCGCAGGAAGCAGGAGGAATTCCTGCCAGAGATGGTAGGAGGAGGCCCGGCAGGAGGGCTGAGCTGCCCCGGGGCTGCCCCAGAGAGGCTGGCGAGGGGTGAGGCTGGATGGTGAGAGCAACCTCTTGCCTGAGGATAACAGGAAAGGCCTGTGTGCTGCTCGGAGTCAATCCCCAAAGCAGAGAAGGCTTGAGGGTGATGGCTGTGGAGTGAGTCATGTCCCTCCCAACGCAGAGGTTGCAGCCGTGACCCCAGAGCGACTGTGGTCGGAGACAGGGTTTTCAGGAGATCATTAAGGTGAAAGGACAAGCGAGTCAGAAGGGTGGGGTCCTGATCCGGTAGGACTGGTGGCCTCGTAAGGCATTGGCCCCTCTGGTCTGTGGTGTTCTGTGAGAGCCCCCCTAGCCGACCGAGACAGCGGTGCAGATAGGGACAGCTGCACAGAGAGCCACACACATGAGACTCCCCCCTCACATACACACCCTGATCACTGGGCAATCAGAGCAAGCTTCCTGGGGGAGGAGGGCCCTGGCTGAGAAGTGCGAGTGGAGGAAGGACTGGGGGGAGCTCCCCAGGAAAATGCTGATTGAGGAGGCAAAGCCACCTTCTCAAAATATGTTCTGGGAAGATGCTGTGCTCTTTTCTGTGGTTAAAATTCCACGTTGTGTCAAGAAGATTTATATTTCCATCTTAAAAAAAGAATCATCCCAGGCATTTTAAAAAAACCTCTTAAAAATAGAAAATGAGGAGAAACGAGTGGTTGGGGAAGGAAAAATGTGAAGCTGGTGTGTTTACTGCCGTAGCCCAGAGGGAGAATTGCAGGAAGTTCTTGGGTCTCCCCTTCTCCCTCCCCGAACCCACTCACCAGAGGGACACCGTGCGCACACTTGCTCCACAGAAGGTCTGCCTGGAGGCCAGTGAGTAGCCAGCCAGCCCATTTTCTCATGTTGGGAATGTGCCTATTGCTGGGGGACCAGCTGCGAAAAGAAGGGGGTCTGAAGAGAATGCTTTGTTTCCTACACTTTGCCCCAAAGTGATCGTCAATGCTGGCTTTTCAGAGAGGTGTAGACAAGTCTGGTTTTGTTCCAAGTTAGGAGACATCGGAATTGCAACCAAGTATAATCCAAGAGGCCAGAGGCTAAGCTAAACCCCAGAGAGATGCGTGGGATCCCCGTGCAAAGGAGGCCAGAGGCAGGAGGACCCAAAGAGGGGCAGCTGGCTCTGTAGTCAAGGGTGACATGGTCACAGATGGCCCCAAAGTGTGGCATGTCCCTGCAAGGTGGGAGGACTTGCAGGCGAGCAGACCCCCAGGGCCCTCCCACATGGCAGGGCGGACACAGCAGCAGAGGATGGAACAGTGGTAAAGAGCCAGTGGGCCGAAGGGCAGAGAGCAGCATCCATACGGACACGGAGTCGGACGGAGAGCAGCATCTATGTGGACACAGAGTCAGACAGAGGACAGCATCCATGCGGACACAGAGTGCCGAGTGCTCAGCACCCCAACCTGACCGAAGTCCCTGGACCCAGACGCTTCCCAGGGCGGAGGAGGAGACCCCAGATTGACCGAAATTAATTTCCTGCCGCCTCTGGCAAATGGCAGCTCTAAACACTAACGACGAGGAACAGAATGAAAAGGAAGCCTTTATTCCTCGCCTGCCGTCATCACTCTACCTCACTTCACGCAACAAAATGGCATTCTCAGTTCCTGTTGTGAGAAGAAGTACATTTGGAAAGAAGAGAGAGACCCGCTCGTGGGTCTCTTTCCTGCTCTGGGAATTGAGTGGTGAGACCACTGGAAAAGGAGTAACAGAAGGTGAGGGCAGAGATGCACGCGATGGAAGCCGGACTGTCTCCTCGCTGCCATCTGCGTGCCCAGGGCTCCGAGAGAAGCCAGGACCCCAACCTCCCCAGCCAGGAAGTGACACCCCGTCACACCCCTGTCTCCCCTGCCCCATAGGCCTTTGCGGTTGGAGGCCATCAACGTCAGACCTCATCACATGAGTGGGGACCGCGTTTGGGGAAAGGGGAGGAATGGAACGAAACAGCAGGAAACAGCATCACAATTGCTTAAGAGGAGAAAGAGAAACGAAGCCGGTGTCTCTTGAATACCACGTGCCGCAAGTTCACTGCCACAGGTCTTTAAACATATCTGTTCTTCAGATACACCAACACCCCAAGGTAGATACACTGATCGCGTTTTGTAGAGGAGGAAACACACCCGGGGGAGGTAAAGTGGTTTTCCCGAAGTCACTCAGCTAGCAAAGGGCAGAGGAATTATTTGAACCCAAGTAGGTCTTACTCTAAAACCTATGCTTTTGTCACTAAATTGGAGGCCAGTGACAGATGTAAAGGTGTGTTTGTGGGGGTGAAGGATCACTAATCCTCGAAAATCACACCCCCTTTTACAGGTTTTGCTCCTGAAGGTGCACCCGCTGGGCTTCTCACTTGGGTGAGGTGCCAGCCATAGGTGCTGTGTGCGGGGGGACGGCAGAGTGAGGCACGGCCCTGCCCTCCGCTGCCTGTCGGGGGCGCCCCGGCGAGGGGGGCCCGGCTGCGGGAGCAGCCCCCTGACTCAATCGCTAGTCACAGAGTTTCACATGAAAACTGTCAAGTAGGATCCAGTTCAATTAGCAGGAGAGCGAATTAGCAATTACCAAGCTGTCAAGTCACAGCAGAGTCTCAGGAATTTCAACAACTATCAAGACATCATTTAAAAATATTTAATTCCACTTACTTTATTCCAGCTGGGGGATCAGATTGCTTCTGCTTGGTTAGAGGTGTTCTTTGGGGAAACGCATTAAAAGTGCCCCCCACACACATAATGAGCAAACATGCGGAGAGCTGTGAGGACGTGGGAGAGCATATTCTCGTGCAAATGGATTTTGTAATATTTGCTTAGTTAACTGGAGAAGTAATATTGGTTTGCAGCCTGTGAGCTGGAAGTTTTAAGTACGCGTTCGGGAGTGAGATGCAGTAGCAAAGCATTTTTACCTAGCTATCCCAGTATAAACTTTAAGATTAAAACCCATCATAACTACATTTCTCAGATAATTACTAACATTTGCTGTCTGCAGTATCCAATGCTGTAACATCTCAGGATCTTCTCTTTTCACACTGAAACTTCTGAAGCAGGCCCCCGTGGACAGGTAGTAACAGGTCCTGGTTCTCTGAGGGGGAGTAGCTCTCTCTGAGGGTGTTCCCGGCATCCCTCTCTCTGGGTGCCTGTTCCCAGC
Organism: Mellivora capensis; assembly: GCA_004024625.1. Taxonomy (NCBI): domain Eukaryota; kingdom Metazoa; phylum Chordata; class Mammalia; order Carnivora; family Mustelidae; genus Mellivora; species Mellivora capensis. The sequence continues at coordinate 22,938 of PISX010023233.1, forward strand.
ATCCCTCTCTCTGAGTGTCTGTTCCCAGAATCCCTCTCTCTGGGTGTCTGTTCCCAGCATCCCTCTCTCTGAGGGTGTTCCCAGCATCCCTCTCTCTGAGTGTCTGTTCCCAGCATCCCTCTCTCTGGGTGTCTGTTCCCAGCATCCCTCTCTCTGGGGGTGTTCCCAGCATCCCTCTCTCTGGGGGTGTTCCCAGCATCCCTCTCTCTGAGGGTGTTCCCAGCATCCCTCTCTCTGGGTGCCTGTTCCCAGCATCCCTCTCTCTGGGGGTGTTCCCAGCATCCCTCTCTCTGGGTGCCTGTTCCCAGCATCCCTCTCTCTGGGTGCCTGTTCCCAGCATCCCTCTCTCTGGGTGTCTGTTCCCAGCATCCCTCTCTCTGGGGGTGTTCCCAGCATCCCTCTCTCTGGGTGCCTGTTCCCAGCATCCCTCTCTCTGGGGGTGTGTTCCCAGCATTCCTCACCCTAAAGGTATGTTCGCAGCATCCCCTCCCCCTGATGGCATCTTTCCAGCTTCTCTTCCTTTGTGAAGGCTCCCCTTTTCTCTGAGGGTGAGTTCTCAGCATCCCTTCTTGATGGATGTTCCCAGGATCCCCCTCTCTGATGGCATTTTCCCAGCATCACTCTCTCTGGAAAGTGTTCCCAGGACCTCTCTTTCTGATAGCATGTTCCCAGGTTCCTAGCATGACAAGGCCAACCCCATAGAGACATCATCTTCTTCTAGTGTCTTCCTCTAAAATGGCAATCGACTTCTCAGTTCGAAGGGTCTTTTCCAGTCCAACCCAGCCTCTGGCATCTCCAAAAAAGACCCTGAAGACAGCAACGGCCAGGGACTTCAGCTGTAGCCAAAGGCTGCAAGGGACTCACCATCTGCACAAATGAGTCAAGTGAACAATACTGACGGCAGAACCAACTTGCCTCAGGACAGAAGATACTCCACGCCACAGGTAGATATCATTAGCCCCATTTCACAGGTGAGGAAACAGAGGCTTAGAATATTTATGGAAGCTGACCAAGTGGTAGAAGAAGGATTCACACATAATGACTGCAGGTCTAGAAAGTGCTCAGATAAAAAAGCCAATCTCCAAAGGTTATATACCATAAGGGTCCATTATATAACATTCTTGAAATGACAGACTTATAGAATGAAAAGCAGATCAGTTGTTGCCAGGGGCCAGGGTGGGGGCTGCAGGGAGGTGGGGTGGGGGGATGCGGGTGTCACATGCCATAGCAACAGGAGGGATCGTTGTAGCGTTGGAACCGTGCTATACCCTGACGGTGGTGTTGGAGATGCGAGCCTCCCCATGTGATAAGGTTGCGCAGAACTAAACACACACACACAAATGAGTACAAGTAAAAGTGCGGTGGCCGAATCAGTTCTGTAGATGTAAGTCAATATCCTGGTTGTGTTCCTGGACCATAGTTCTGCGAGATGCGGCCATTGGAGGAAATGGGTAAAGGGAACACAGGATCTCTCTGTGTTGTTTCTTAAAATTACTTATAAATGTATGATCATCTCAAAATAAAAACTTCCATTTTAAAAAATAGTAAGCTATCAGATTTAGTATTTCTCTAAGAGGCTGTGAGATCATGCGTGGAATTTGTACTTGTTTCACTCTAACAACTTTCATAAATTCTATTTTAAGGTGTTATACATGCTGTGAACTTCAACTAAAAAGCAAAAAAAAAAAAAAAAAAGTAAATGCATTTTAGCTTTCCAAAAACAGTGCTCAGAAATTTAGAGGGACAGTTCCCTTCTTGCTGAAGGAACAATGAGGATGTTTAAGGTCGGTCTTGAAGGATAAAGTGTGCCTCGACAGATGAGGCGAAACGGAAGTGTGTCCCGTGTTGGAAGGACAGAAGCCAAGTTCGGACTATACAGAACAAATACAGTTCATCTGTGTCTTTGAGAACTGTTCCGGTCCTGTTCAGACAGGAAGTACTGACCTGATCCACATGTCCTTAATCTTCAATGAGGTTGCTTTTTTTTTTTTAACTTTTGGGGTAAAGTTGCATTAAAGTTTTGTTTTCTTTCTCAAAGTTTTTTCTACTTACTTAAAAGCGCCGTGTGTGTCTGTGTGTGTGTGTGTGTGTGTGTGTGTGCATTCCCACGTCCCTGTCCTCTCGATGCCCGGCTCTCAGCTAGGTGTCAAGGAGACTCTGCTTATAGTGATGGAAAATCCATGCCAAGGGCAACTGAAAGACCAGAGTTCAAATCACCATTCCATCTCTCACTTGCCAGATACCATCCAACAACTATCCGGACTTCAATTTCCATTTTGTGAATTGGAGATTATATTACCTACTTTGTAGGGCTGTTATGAGCACCAAGCAGCACAATGTACATCAAAGTGCTTTGCAAATGGCCAAGTGCTAAAGAGGTGGGAATTGCTGATATTGATGAACTCAGTCACGCAAAGGTGTACGTTCCTGATAACGGCTTCCTGTCCTGCTCTCTGAGGACAGTCCCTGTGGGAAACAGTACAGTGCGGTCGTTAAGAGCAGAGGCTTGGAGAAAGGCAGACCTGATCCGGATTCCTCTTCTGCCACTCTGGGAAGAGAACCTTATACCTTGTGCAAATGATTTCACCCTTTCAGATGTCAATTTCCTGATCTGTGAATGGGAATTCGAGAACCTCACAGGCTGGTTGTAAGAATGTAACGAAGGGAGCCAATTAAGCAATATACATTTGATTTAATAAGATAATTTCTATGAAGTACCTACAGTATATGTCATTCACTATTATTAATATTTCAAAGGAATCTGCAGGTGAAAAGCTGCTCTTTCCGGGCTGGAATGGGTAGAAGCTCTGGGGAGAAAGAGTCAGGAAGCACTTCGCCAAGCGGGATAGCATCCCTTTTATCAAACCACCTGGGATGCCTGTTGAGATTGCAATCCTCAGGTCCAGCCAGGGGGAGGCAACGGAGGACCAAGTCAGTGGCAGAGGCCAGGGCAGCCTCACTGCTCCCAGCTGTCCTCCCCTGCCATCGCTCTCCCCAGCTCCATGGCTCCTCTGCGACCCCCAGACTCCTTCTGAGCTAAGGTGAGAGCACGGAGCTTCTTTTCAAGGGAGAGATGCACTCCACTTCCAAAGTCACATTCTTCACGCTTCGTCCTCACCTCGGTTCAGCCACAGAGCTTCCTTAGCGTGTCCTAAAAATCTCACCTAGGTCCTTTGGTGGACGTTTTCTCAGTCATCTCTTATTTAATGAAGTTCATTCTCTAGTACATTCTACCCCGAGAGCTGAGGCAGCATTCCCTAAGTTCTTGTATGTTGAAAACTGTTTTTCTTGTAGCCTTGAAGAACAGTCTGGCTACGAAGAAAACCCTTAGTTTACTTTTTTCTTTCATTTTTAAAAATGTTGCTTCACCATTGGCTTGGCTTTGCATGTTACTCTTGAAAAGTCTAATCCCAGTCTGATCTGTTTGCCTTTGTGTTTTCGCCTGGAAGCCTTGATATATTATTCTGCTTATCTTTGAATCTAATAGTTTCACTACATGTGTCTTGGCATTGATTGTTAGTTTTTTTCAGGTACATGGTGACCCCTTTCTATTTGCCCATAGAAACATAACGGGAGCTTTTATAGGAAAATTTTGTAGAAATAGTGGAGGTTTCTGTTGAAAATTTCCTTGGATTCTCATTTTTAAATATTAGCTCAGTTTTGTTTTACTTCTTTCCTCAGGAACTCCAGAACACAGATGGAATTCCCTCTTTGCCCTTCCCACAACTTACTCTCTGATCCTGTTTGCTTCCATTTTATCTTATTGTCTTTCTTTTAGTGTTTTTCTCCCTTTCTTCTTCTGAGTCTTTTAATAAAACTTCATTTGAGGAATTCTCCCTTGGAAATCTTTTAACTTTTTCTGCATTTCCAAAATATTTTTAACTTTTTCTCCTACTTTTTTTTTTCCTGAACTCAATTACCCCTTTCTTGATTTCTTCCTGGGGAGATAGAGAGATAGGTATCTATCTTAGTTTTTGGACTTCTGATTCAAAGTGGCTTTATCTTTAAATGCATATTTGAGTATATTTAATTCTGTTTGAACTGTTGTTTTATAATTTTTCTGAGCAAAGCTTTCCTGAGTGGCTGCATGTTAAGAATTATCTTCAGTCTGGGGCATTGCTAACTCTTCAAAGACACTTTGATCTTTTCCGTAGTCCTGGTTGTGGTGTTGGTGTTTTCCTGGATTCCTAGCTAAACGGCACTCTGTTCTGCAGTCAAATGCTCTACCCCTGAGCTATACCCCCACGGCACTCTGTTCTGTCAGGCAGGACAGGAAAGTCCAGATATTGAGGGGATCTTTTTGTTTGTTTAGTCTGGTAGTGAGGGGAGTGTTTGCATGTCCTTCCATACTTGGTTCTCTTTTGTCTTGCAGGATCCTAAACTTTCTCCTTTGAATTCTTCCCCTCTCCATCACTCAGTTTTTTAAAGATGGCTTCCTTCTTCCCTCCTTCCTTCTCCCTCCCTCCCTTCCCCCTGCCATTCCCCTTCCTTCCTTCCTTCCTTCCTTCCTTCCATTTGCCTTTCTACACCCAGAAGCTGGCATTTTAAGACAGCTCCTTCTAACTAGACATCATTTTAAGTCCCTTCCTATAGTCCATGTTCTAATCTACTCAATAGATCTAATCTAATCTTCTAATACAAGCTCTTTGTGTTTCCATATTGAGGGTGCTTTCTGTCTTCCTGATGGTGGCTATAGACCAGGCTCAGGTCTATAGCCAGCACCCCTCTTCACCAGCACCAGCACCCCTCTTCTCTCTCACTTCAGTTTTTCTTGGTTTGATTTCACTTGCTGTAAGGCCTGAGGTCAGGTAAAGACAGGGCCGGAACCTAAGAAATTGTGTGGCTGGATTTGGTGAGTTTTTCCTCTCTTGACTTAAGGTTGTTTTGAAGACTGGGCACTCTCTGCCTTCAGCTTTCTCTGAGAGTGAGCCTATTTACGGGTTTTATTCTCATAGCATTAGAAATGAGGAAAAACTTCCTAATTCCTTCTATGAAGCAAGTACAACATTGATACTGCGCCTGATAAGAACAAACCAGTATCACTCATGAGTATCGATGCAAACATGCTAAATAAAATATCAGCCAGCAGAATCCAATACCGCATTAAGAAAACACTTAAGAAGTGAACAAGCCAGCTTCGTTCCAACAATGCAATGTTTACAACATGTGGGTCTACACACATTAACTACAGGGCTCAAGCGTATAGCTTTGCCAAGCCATCGTGAACATACAGAGAATCAGCCTGCCAAATGAATGGAAGGATGTGAATTATACATCCAAAACCCACCCAGACAGGATGCAAAGCTTTTAGGAGATGACATTTGCTAAAATTGAATTAGTAGAAACATAAAAGCCCATTTAAGGCAGGGTTTTGACTCTTGCTGGATGAGTTTTAAACACCTTTGTATCCGTATTAACACTGCCTCAGGGAATGAGACCTTCTCTGAACTGTGTTCAGATACAGATGTTGCTCTTTGCTCCCAAGGGTCCAACCAACCATCCTCAGGTCTCCCCCACTCCCCAGCAGCTGGTCTCCCCAGGCCCTGGTCTTCTGGGGTCTGTACCAAGCCCCATGGCTACAGACTGAGCTATCCTGCTGGCTACTGTCCTGTCTCATCGAGCTCACCCTGGTTTCAGAGGAAAATGGCACTCCCAGGCAGTAGAAAGAGGCTCATCTTACATTCTAGGCCCTGCTTACTTCGTAGATAATGAGATTTTAAACAAATCAGATAATGTCCTTCTATCTCTGTCTCCTTGTCCATAGAATAGGTCTTCACCTTTCATGGGGCTGTCATAAGGATGGAATGATCTCGTCCTTTTTTTTTTTTTTTAAAGATTTTATTTATCTATTTATTTGACAGACAGAGATTACAAGTATGTAAGAGAGGCAGGCAGGGAGAGAGAGGAGGAAGCAGGCTCTCCGTGGAGCAGAGAGCCCGATGTGGGGCTCGATCCCAGGACCCTGGGCTCATGACCTGAGCCAAAAGCAGAGGCTTTAACCCACTGAGCCACCCAGGCGCCCCTGATCTCATCCTTTAAAAGGAAGAAAGAACCACATGAAGAGATGTGCAGCCTTATTGAACAAGGAAAAACAAGATGGCTGTCAGTACAAGATTTTGACCAGGAAGTCTGTCAATTATTACAATTTAATCAAGAATACATTGTAATTCTTCCCCCCAAATGTAAATTTACAGGAAGTTCTAGCTGCTTTCATTCAATCAAATAAAATGAATGTCTCATTTAAGTCATCCTTTCCAAACAGAAGATTCCTGTGAGCGATTATAGGAAGAAACCACGTAACAAAGAGAGTTCTCCTGTGACTAATCTTGTGGAATACCTGTCTGTCTCCTTCTCAGGTTCCAGAACAATTTGCCCACTGAGAACAAAGCCAAATGACATGCTCCTCCCCACGCAGAGAATACACAGGCTTGTTCCCAAGGCTCGAACACCCACCATCTCTCCAACAAACAAAAGCCTGACATTTATGCAGGAGCTTTTTTTCCTTAAGGTCAAAATACAGAGTAAAGATTGAAGACATCTGAATTTGAAATATATAAGTCCCTGATATTTTAGATCAGGATCTCTGGGACCTGGGACCACAAAAGAACATTCAAGTCTTCAGACATACAACTGAAGGATAGAGTGGGCTTCATTTACCCTCAAAATCCCCATCAAAGGAGAGAGAATTCAAGCCCACTCATGTGCTGTTGGTTGACTAGATGACAACGAAGTCTCTCCAACAGCTTTTTCATTCACTAAAAAAGGAAAGTTTATTGAGTTCCCGTTATGTGGCAGGCACTGAGCTGTGTGTCAGCAGCCTGGCACAGAGCCCCATATGGTCCTGTAGAACCCACCAAATTGCTGTCTGACAGACTCAGACCAGTAACCACATAAGCAGGCTATTGCTCTATCCCAAGGTGAGGATGTCCAGGAAGGCTTCAGGGTCCAGCCCCAGGCCTTGCACATAGTATGTGCTCAATAAATGCAATGGACTGTGTGTGTCCCCTCAAAATTCATGTGTTGACTGGACCAGATGGACATCACAGATATATTCAGAACATTTCATCCCAAAGCAACAGAATACACATTCTTCTCTAGTGCACATGGAACATTCTCCAGAATAGACCACATCCTGGGTCATAAATCAGGTCTCAACCAGTATCAAAAGATTGGGATCATTCCTTGCATATTTTCAGACCACAATGCTCTGAAGCTAGAACTC
>PISX010023234.1:0-30216 GCA_004024625.1 Mellivora capensis
GATGGGATTGGGAGGGAGACAAACCATAAGTGACTCTTAATCTCACAAAACAAACTGAGGGTTGCTGGGGGGAGGGGGTCGGGAAAGGTGGGTGGGGTAATGGACATTGGGGAGGGTATGTGCTATGGTTAGTGCTGTGAAGTGTGTAAACCTGGCGATTCACAGACATGTACCCCTGGGGATAAAAATTTGTTTATAAGAAATAAAAAATTAAAAAAAATAAAAATAAAAAATAAAATTAAAAAAAAAAAAAAGAATGTCCATAGCAGCAATATTCACAATAGCCCCAAACAGGACACGATACAAAAATCCATCAATAGGGGCGCCTGAGTGGTTCAGTGGGTTAAAGCCTCTGCCTTCGGCTCAGGTCATGATCCCAGGGGCCTGGAATCGAGCCCCGCATCGGGCTCTCTGCTCAGCAGGGAGCCTGCTTCCTCCTCTCTCTCTCTGCCTGCCTCTCTGCCTATTTGTGATCTCTGTCAAATAAATAAATAAAATCTTAAAAAAAAATCCATCAATAGTAGAATGGATAAATGAATTGTAGGGTACATATACAGTAGACCCACCAGTGAAAACGAACAAACTTCTGCCATATGCAACAATGGGTAAAAATCTAACAAATGGAAGGTTGAACAAAATAAGCCAGACACAAAAAAATACACATACTGTAAATTTTAAAAGGGCAAAAACCACTAAATTTAATGGCACGTGTATTTACCACAATAGAAAAAGTACAAAAAAGTAGATGCATAAGAGAAAAGCAGCCAAATTCTCACCAGTTCTAGCTTCCATTTCTCAGCCTCACCAGCTGATGGATCTTTCACTGCATCTGCATTGCCCTGAGAGAATCGCCTCTTGGCACCTTCGTTCATCCCAGAGCCGTCACCTGTTGTAATCCAAGAATTCTGCAGGTTTCCCTAAAATAAAATGTATGAATAATTACAACCGGCATTTAAGTCAACCTGCATGCTTTACAAATGGAACACTGATTCTCATCTGTGATGGAACGAATACAAGAGCGGATGCTTCCAAGCTACACGTCAAGAATGATTTTACGTTTTCAGGCGGTTAGGGTCATATTCCACAAGTGTTACAAAGTCAGATCCCTATGAGCACAGGCAATAACGTAAATGAGCAAATGAACTCCTCTCTTATTTCTCTGGAGACATACATTCTTAAAACACACAGCCCTCTCTTGGTTTCATTTCCCACCTTTCCCTACTGGGCTCCAGGCTCAGTGGGGAGTCTGTTTGAGATTCTCTCCTCGCTCCCTCTCCTGCTGCCCCCCCCCACATTACTCTTTCATGCATTCTTCTTGCTTTCTAAAATAAATAATCTTTTAAAAGAGGAAACTGAGTCACACTGAGTAACCTGTAAGAGTCACAGAGGTAGGAAGTAGCTAATAAGCAGCAGAGCCAGGATGCGAACCCTGGCAATCTAGTTCCCCAGTCCATGCCCAAACCACTATGCCTTCCTGCCGTTTCAGAAAAATATTTATCTTCAATAAGAAAAATAGTGCATGGAGATAAACAGCACTGGCACCTAGCCTGCATGTCAGGGACTCACAAAAGAGGGGTAGGGACCATGACGAAAGATTCAGAACTTGCAGCCACGACTCAGTTCCAGGCAATTTTTGCCATGAGTGAATACAAACTCATATTACAAAAAAGTATTCTGATTTTCTTTTTAAAGATAAGCCAGATATCTGGCTTTTCATTTGAAACACTGTTCAATACTGGTTCATAGTTTGTCAAACAAATCAAACATGCCTATAGACCACATCTGATGTGTACCCCTTGTGTCTGTACCTCCGGGAGGGACCCTCTCGACATTCAGTGAACTATGCAGCCCAAAGATCTGGGTAATTTGTGTGTACAAGGACTGAAATATTAATAACATCATTCAACAAACAATTACTGAACACTTGCTAAGGACCAAAGGATATGGTAGTACTCACAAGAGAGGACAGGTCCCGAACACAGAACTACACTGTAGTGTTATATGCCAGAATGAGCTAAACTCACTCATCCCAAGTAGTATTCTGGCGGCCATATTCTTCTGGAAGTTCAGTTGAATGCAAATATTTGTGTATGATACTTCCTATGTTTAGGCACTGTGCTAAGAGCTTGGATGGTCAAAATGAGCAAGACCAATCTTATCCTCAAGACAAACCCCTAAGCAGATAATTACAATTTAATAAGGTAAGTGCTAAGCCAGAGATGTGCATGGGGAACTATGAAAAAAGAAAAGAGGGGCACTAAGAACAACCAGAGATTCAAGGAAGGTTTTCTGGGGACGTGTTGACACTGGTGTGGTATCTTGGATAAGAAAGAGTGAGCTAGATGAGAAGAGCATGCCAGAAAGAAAACATTACAGGGAAAGTCACAGAGGTGAAAAAAAGTCTGGTGCCTACAGGAGACTCATGCAACTCAGAATTACTAAATATTGAAGCACAAAACAAAGGATATCAAAATGTCAAGCTAGAGAGTCAAATAAGGGTCTAGAAAACATGGTATAACAAGCTTGAAATTGATTTTGTAGGTAAGGACAAATTGCTCAAGATCTGAGTGTATTCAAAGTTGCCTTAGAGAATTATGAAGAACAGCAGCACTAATTTCCTGTAATGATACTGGAAAAAATACGTACACCACAGATCGCTGACTTATGATATAAAATAATGTCATTCTTTGAAAAGAACTGATAGTCTAATTGACACTTTATCCTTTCACAGATAACGTTTAAGAATGTGAATGGTATTTGACCAAAATTTTAAAAATCTAATTACATTTACATCCCTGGAGATCACTGAAAACCTGATTTCTTAATTGAGGGGAATGATGGTAGCAAGGGGATGAAAGTAGACAGGGAAAGAAATGACTCTGAAATGTTCTGCTTTTAAAAAAATCTCCTAGGGGCGCCTGGGTGGCTCAGTGGGTTAAGCCTCTGCCTTCAGCTCAGGTCATGATCTCAGGGTCCTGGGATCGAGCCCCGCATTGGGCTCTCTGCTCAGTGGGGAGCCTGCTTCCCTTCCTCTCTCTCTGCCTGCCTCTCTGCCTACTTGTGATCTCTGTCTGTCAAATAAATAAAAAATCTTAAAAAAAAAAATCTCCTAGATCTTTGAATAAGTACGCATGCCAAAATTTCTTTCTTTCCCTTCCTTTCTTTCTTTCTTTTTTAAGATTAATTTATCTGAGGGCAGGGAGGGGGAAAGTGAGTCACAAGCAGACTCCATATAGAGCACAGAGCGCAACATGGGGCTCGATCCCACAACCCAGAGGTCATGATCTGAGCTGAAACCAAGAGCTGGACATTCAACATACCATGCCACCCAGGTACCCCCCAAATTTCTAATAAATAGCATATTTAATATTATAATTGTTTGAACTCAGGAGAAAAGCTCTCCATGAAGAGAAATTTCATGGAATGATAAAAAATGAAGATGGAAATGGTGGTAGTTTTTTAAAAATAATCTGTTTATTTCTTCAACCACTGGGTCATAAAGTAGGCTAAGTGCTAAACATCATATAGGCTACCATCCAAGTCCAAGGCTAATATTCAGGAACAATAAAGAGGACATTCCCGTCTTCTGGGAATAATCTTCCACCCCATGGCAAACAAAGGTAGTTTGGTTCAATAGTGACAAGCTATTCCTAACTTATACAGAAAGACAGTATAACTCAAGTCTAGACAGATGGATGTGGGAGTCAGACAGCCCCATGTTTGAATCCTAGCTTTGCCATTTTCTAGCTCTGTGACATTAGCAGACTTGCTCTGTTTACTTAACCATGCTGTACCTTAATTTACTCATCTGAAAAGAGAATAACACCTGCCTTCCTTTGCTACTATAAACCTGAAATAATTGAATATAAATAAAATGCTTGAAAGAGTGCCTGTCACATCATAATATGTAGTCATCAGTAAGTATTAATCATGACTAACTATTTTAATTATTTTTCAAAAGAAAGCATTAAGAAATACTGTAAATCTATACTCAAATCCACCAACAGCTTTGGCAAGATCTACCATCAGCATGGTAATAGGCTCAGTAAAAAGAGTTCGGAAAAAAAAAAAAAAGATAATGCCTCTGGATGTGTTTATATTTAAGATATTCTAAAAAGTTTCATTTACATTAAAATTCTGAACACAGTGTACCAAGCATACGTTGCTGAAATGCCTCAATTCACCTACACAAGCAAAAAGCAACAGGAGGAGTAATTCCATAACAACAAAATAACACATTAGACCAACATTAAAATAGATATGGAGATCTCCTAACCCATGTGCAACAATCATTTTGATTGTTTGCATTATGTTTTAGTTCATGTGAATTTAAAAAAAAGAAAAAAAAAAGAAACACTCTACAACTTTTTTTTTTTCCCCATAACCATGGCTGTAAATTTCTTCAGCAAGTTCCCTTTGTTCCTAAGGCAAAACATGTGTGCTTATACATTGCTTCCTTCCCCTTCTGCGTTACTCACTTCTCTCACCCTCTGGTTCACTTGTCTGCCTAATTTCCTTTCTCACTTCACTTCCCCTTCTTCCCCTTTTTTGTCATTGTACAAATACCAACGTCTATGAATAATCGAGTCACTGTTTGCTAAGTGACTGCATACTTGGAAGAAAAGCAAAAGAATATATTTTTAAAATGAGCTACTTCTGAGTACTTTTTATATGGCTCTATCATCTTCAAACTGACATTAAAATAATAAGCAACTAAGATGGAATTTTTAAGTACTAACATTGATAATAAATAATAAAATAAATATTCAGAAAAAACTCTTCTGGTGAAGGGAGAAAAGCTGGACATAAACTGAAATATACTGCAGAAAAATCAACTGAAATACAGAGAAGCCCAATTTGCCATTCAGATTTAACACAATCAGCTACTTCTAAATAGGAAATTCTAACAGAGAACTCAAGGATTACAAATGAGACATAGCTCAGGTCAACGAAAAAACACTTCAAAATAAAAAATTAGAGAACACCGGGACGCCTGGGTGGCTGTTGGTTAAGTGGCTGCCTTCGGCTCAGGTCATGATCCCAGGGTCCTGGGATGGAGCCCTGAATCGGGCTCTCTGCTCAGCAGGGAGCCTGCTTCCCCCCCCTCTTCCTGCCTCTCTGCCTACTTGTGATCTCTATCAAGTAAATAAATAAAATCTTTAAAAAAAATGATTAAGAATAGCTAATATAGGTGAATCTTCTCAAATTGCCAATAAACAGAGGACACAAGAGGTAAAGCCACATTTGAAAGCCGCATAACATTACTTGTGAAACACCCAGCTTGTCAGGGACGAAGGGAAACTAACATGCTGATCCTGGAACCATGGGCCCGCACTCTCTCTGCTACCCCAAGCTGCCAATTAGACTTATAAGGATGCAGAGGGCAAGGAAAATTTAGAGACCTACAACAGAAATCTAAGCTACAGTTACAAAGTTTCTGGATTTAACCAAGTCCTTCCTACATGAACTGCTTCCTGCTTTGGACTTGCTCTTTCCGTATGGGCAAAACATGCGTAGTAGGTATGCTCAGAGAGGAAGTCAGCAGATACTCGGCATCACTGTGTCACTGCGTCTGAGGGGTCATTCCACCACGGTGAATTTAATTTCTGAGGCCCAAAGTGAGTAACAGCACAGTACATTTGCCAAACGTCAAGTCAAGAATTTCAGCAGTTCAGAAGGCCGGGGGAGAGGGTAGGACGGGACATTCAAACTAAAATATAATTTATGGTTTGAAAAAAAGTGCTCACAGATGCATCCAGAAGTGTTTGTTCCCTCATTGCTTCCTCTTGTCTCTGAGATTTCAGCTCTTGTTGGAGCCTTTCATTTTCAAGCACAATTACTTGAACCTTATTTTTCATTCCAGAGAGTTCCTCCTATAAAAGCGGAAACAAAAATACCAACTACATTAAGCATTTTTAAGTAGTGTTAATCGCTGATTACTAGGTGATCCAACATGATACAAAGCACGGGAAACATGTTCTTTATCCATTTTCTGAAATATTGCAATTATAGTTAGACAAATAAAGCCACTCAAACATGAGCTAACAAACGAAAAGAAGCCTGGGGAATATGGTAAAAAGTCTGCTAATGGCCATATCACAGAAATGTGTGGTTCTGACAGTTTTTTTGGTAGGCTACTGGAAAGACTTAATGAAAGGGGTTATCTAAAAGACATTTAAGAATAAGGTAGACTTTTTTGGTAAGATTATTTATTTATTTATTTACAGAGAGATCACAAGTAAACAGAGAAGCAGGCAGAGAGAGAGGGGAAGCAGGCTCGCGGCAGAGCAGACAGCCCGATGCGGGGCTCGATCCCAAGACCCTGAGATCATGACCTGAGCTGAAGGCAGAGGCCCAACCCACTGAGCCACCCAGGCACCCCTTTAAGATTTTTATTTATTTATTTGACAGAGAGTGAGAGCACAAGTAGGCAGAGAAGCAGGCAGAGAGAGAGGGGGAAGCAGGCAGCAAGCCCGACTCGGGGCTCGATCCCAGGACCCTGAGATCATGACCAGAGCCGAAGGCAGAGAAAGGCCCAACCCACTGAGCCACCCAGGCACCCCAAATAACATAGACTTTTAAACAATAAATTGAGATATATTATTACTCCTGCTCAAATGCCAACAACTTGATGAACCTAACAGAGGTTTAAAGGGACAGCAGAGGACTCTGAGACAAGCATGGAAACAGAGTATTTATCCACAACTGGTAGCCAGATGGAAGGAAATTATGACTAAGATAGTTTGGTGGTGAGTTCTAAAAGAGTGCATTCCTGGCTTTGCAAGCATCAGATAAGGGATTATAATACAAAACAATTAGAATAGCTATTGAGCGGCATCTCACTCTCTGAAAAAAGGTAAAAAAAAATTAATACATTGATGGCACAATACTTCATTACTAATGTAATAAAAAACGATTAAGCAATATATGCAAGGTCCATTTCAATCATTTTATCCAGAAAAAAGCCAAAACTCAGTCTATAATTGAAAGCTTTATTTAAAAAAAAAATTGCAGGCTTCCAATTTTGGGAGTGGAATCAAATGAGCTTGGAAGACATCATTCACAAGAGAAAAGCTGAACACACCAAAAAATAAACCACTCTTCTTTTTTTTTTTTTTAAGATTTTATTTATTTATTTATTTGTCAGAGAGAGAGAGAGAGAGAGAGAGCGCACAAGCAGCCAGAGTGGCAGGCAGAGGCAGAGAGAGAAGCAGGCTCCCCACTGAGCAAGGGGCCCGATGCGGGGCTCGATCCCAGGACCCTGGGATCATGACCTCAGCCGAAGGCAGTGGTTTAACCGACTAAGCCACCCAGGTGTCCCACAACCACTCTTCTTAAATCCGTAAGATAACTGAGGTCATAGGGAAGACTGCCATCCCCCAAACTAGAGAGACAGACAGGTGTTCCTGAGAATCACAACCTACCTGAGCAGCCAGGGAAATTAGGAAATTAGTGCTGGCAAGGAAAAGGTAAAATGTAATTGGAAACTCAGGGTTGACAAGTTTGAGGGTTAAATACTCCAGAAGGACCATCTTAAGGGGATTCCTACACTTCTGTGAGTTTTATCTCTAGGGATACTACCAGGTTCTTACAGCAAAGACTAGAGAAAAATCCCTTCAAGCTTCCTCTTGGGCATTTCCTCTTTGGGCATTTAAAAATGCCCAAAACATTTCTGTTCTTAAAAAGGCCTGCCTCAAGAGAAAGTATTTTACCAGAGTCTAAAGAGCTGGGGTTTTTCACGAAGTAGCTGCTCTGCCTGCAGGAAGGGAAGGGAAGGGAAATACCTAACTCCAGCTCCCTGTAGCCTTCCCACCTCACTTTCCGTGACACGGTGACTGAGAAGCAATTGTGAAGGTCAAGGTTAGCCGGCACAGGCTCCCTAGAAGACTGAGACCTAGTCATAGGACTATAAAATGCTTCCCCTACTCCCACACCCACCACCGGGGAGACATAAAGCAGGACACTAGAGGCAATTTTAGCCTCTGACACCAAACAGCAAACACAGCCCAAGTCCTACCACAATAAACACAATATCGCACACTAAACAGTTTCTTTTACCCACCACCTCGTGGCCAGCATTCAGCAAAAAATTGGAAAGCACACTAAAGACTTAAAGCACAGTTTAAAGAGACAGAGTACAGAACCAGACTTGAATATGGCAGCAATGCTAGAATTATCAGATTGGGAGTTTAAGATAATTATTAATATGTTAAAACATCTAATGGAAAAAGTGGACCACATAAAAGGACCAAAAGGAAATATAAGCAGAAATGGAAACTTTTTAAATAATTTTTTAAAAAATTTTATTTATTTATTTGATAGACAGAGATCACAGGTAGTCAGAGAGGCAGGCAGAGAAAGAGGGGAAGCAGGCTTCCTGCTGAGCAGAGAGCCCCATGCGGGGCTCGATCCCAGGACCCTGAGACCATGACCTGAGCCAAAGGCAGAGGCTTAACCCACTGAGCCACCCAGGTGCCCCAGAAATGGAAACTTTAAGAATGATTCAAAGTGCTGGAAATTAAAAGCACCATAATAAAAATGATGAATGCCTTTGATGGGCTCATGAATAGACTGACACAACCAAGAAAAGAATTGGAACTTAAAGAACTACCAATAGAAATTTCCCAAACTAAAATGCAAGGAGAAAAAAGAAGGAAAAAGAACAGAATATCCAAGAAATGTGGGACAATTATAAAAGGTGACAAAGAGAGAAAGGACAAGAAGGAATATTTGAAGCAATAAGGACTGAGAATTTTCCAAAATCATAACCACCCAACCACAGACCCAGGAAGCCCAGAGAACACCAAGCACTATAAAATAAACCAAAAAATCTACCTAGATCATAGTCAAACTGCAGAAAATCAAAGACAAACAGAAAATCTTTAAGGAAATCAGAAATCAGGGTTTTCTTTAGAAACCCTGCACAAAACAAGACAATGGAATGAAATATTTAAAGTATTGAGAGGAAAAAACTCACCAACCTAGAATTCTGTATTAAGACAAATTAACCTTCAAAGGTAAGGGGAAAATAAAGACTTTCTCAGATTAACAAAAATTGAGGAAATCAGTGAGATCTGCCTTGCAAGAAATGTTACATGTTCTTCAGAAAGGAGGAAAATGATACAGGTTATAAATAAGCACAGAGTACACAAAAAAGAAAGCATTAGAAAAGGACTATATGGGGATAAAACAAAATACTTTGTTTTTTAAAATCTTAACTGATCTAACATATAACAGTACGTTCAGCATCACAGTAGCAGCACTATAGTGAGTGCAGCTTATGAAAACTGAAATGAATGACAGAAACGTTATAGAGAATAGGAGGGAGGGACTGGAAACTCTCTTACAAGGAACTCTCCCTACCCATGTGGTGGTACAGAGCTATTTGGAAGCAGACTTAGATTATTGATCTAGGTAATTGCAAACTCAAGGACAATCACTTACAAAAGTAAAAAAAAAAAAAAAAAAAAGTTCACCTGCTATGCTCAGACAGGAGAAAAGTTCCAATCACGTAACAGGATTGCTTAGAGCCAGAGATGGCAGAAAAAGAGTAGAAGACTGAAGAAAGAGACAAAGAGAAAGAAAGAAAGAAATTCAGAAAAAGAAATTAAGAAATTAAGAAAGAAAGAAAGAGAAAGAAAGAACGAATGAACAAGGGCAATGAGTAGAAAACAGTAGCAAATATGGTAGATATTATTCCACTATATCGATATCCAAGCGTATCAATAATAACTTTAAGTGTCCATGGTCTGAATACACCAATAAAAAGACAGAGACAGTAAGAGTCAATGACAAACATGACACAAGTATATGTCGTCTATAAGAAGCCCACTTTAAATATAAAGACACGGATAAATGAAAGGTAAATGGATAGAGGCGTACCATGCTAACATAAATCAAAAAAAGCTGGTGTAGCTATTTTTTTAAAGATTTTTATTTATTTATTTGACAGAGAGAGATCATAAGGAGGCAGAGAGGCACACAGAGAGAGGGGGGCACACAGAGAGCCCAATGGTGGGGCTCGATCCCAGGACCCTGGGATCATGACCTGAGCCGAAAGCAGAGGCTTTAACCCACTGAGCCACCCAGGCGCCCCTGGTGTAGCTATATTAATTTCAGACAAAGCAGACTTCATACCAAAGGAAAATATAAGGGATAAAAAGAAGCATCACATAATGATAAAGGGGTCAATTCTCCTGGCACACAATGATCCTTAATGTGTACGTGCCTAACGACAGAACATCAAAATACATGATACAAAAACTGATAGAGCTGTACAAAGAAATAGATGAATCCACTATTTCAGTTGGAGATTTCAAAACCCCTCTGTCAGTAGACAGATCCAACAGATCTGTTGAGAGATCCAACAGATCTCACAGACTGGCAAAACATTGGTAGGTACACAGTTGAACTGAATAGCACCAGCCATCAACTGGCATTTATAGAGTATTTTATCCAACAAGAGAATACACATTCTTCTCAAGCTAAAACACGACATTCGCCAAGACATACCACATTCTGGGTCTAAAAACACATCTTAACAAACAAAAAGAATAGAAATCATACAAAGTATGTTCTCAGACCACAGAAGAATTAAACCAGAGATCAGTAACAGAAAGATGGCTGGAACATTCCCAATATACTTGGTGATTAAACAACATTTCTAAATACATACAGGTCAAGGACAAAGTCTCAAGAAAAAATTTAAAAATACTTTGAACTAAATAAAATGAAAATACAACTTATCAAGATTTGTGAGATATAACAAAATCAGTGAAAAACATTAGAAAAGAAGAAAAATTCCAAATCAACGATCCAAGCTTTTTTTTTTTTTTTTTTTAAGATTTTGTTTATTTATTTGACAGACAGAGATTACAAGTAAGCAAGGGAGGCAGGCAGCAAGAGAAAGGAGGAAGCAGGCTCCCCGCTGAGCAGAGAGCCCGATGCGGGGCTTGATCCCAGGACCCTGGGATCATGACCTGAGCGGAAAGCAGAGGCTTTAACCCACTGAGCCACCCAGGTGCCCACGATCCAAGCTTCTGTCTGAGGAAACTTTAAATAAAGGTGGGGAGAGGGAGTAAATTAAATTCAAAGTAATCAGAAGATACAAGAAAAATTAGAGATCAAAGAAATTAAAAACAGAAAATCAATACAGGGGCGCCTGGGTGGCTCAGTGGATTAAAGCCTCTGCCTCTGGCTCAGGTCATGATCCCAGGGTCCTGGGATCAAAACCAGCATTGGCTCTCTGCACAGCAAGGAGCCTCCTTCCCCCCGCCCCCCACTCTCTGCCTGCCTCTGCCTACTTGTGATGTCTGTCAAATAAATAAATAAAATCTTTAAAAAAAGAAAAAAAAAAGAAAATCAATAGAGAAAAGCAACAGAAACAAAAGCTGGGTCTTTGAAATAATCAATAAAACTGGTAAGACTCTAGACTCTAGCCTGGCAAACTGAGACAAAAAGGGAGTAGACACAAATTACTAACATAAGAAATGAAAGCAGGGTCATCATGACAGATCCCAAGGACATTAAAAGGATAACAAAAGAATACCATGAATAACTCTATGCCCATAAATTTTATAATTTAGATAAAACAGACCAATTCCTTGAAAGACACAATCTTTAAAAACTCATAGAAGGAGAAATAGTCTGAACAAGGCCTACATCTATAAAAGCAATTGAATCAATTATAAATAACCTTTGAAACAGAAAGCACCTGGTCTGCCATTAGTTCCCATGTAAATTATACCAAAAATTTAAGTAATAGATTATGCCAGTTTTTTACATCTTCCATAAAATATCTGAGGGAATACTTCCTAATTCATTTTTGGGTACCCTAATACACAAACCAGGTAAAGACACTACAGGAATGGAAAACTAGAGACCAATAATATATCTCATGAAGATAAATACAAAAATCCTCATTGAAATATCAGCAATTCAAATGCAATGATGTGTAAAATTATTATACAATAGGACAAAATGGAATTTATTCTAGGTATACAAGGTTGGTCCAATATTTGAAAAGGAATTAATGTGATCCATCATATCAACAAGCTAGAAAAATCATTTATGATCATACAATAGACAGAAGAAGCAAGTGACAAATTTCAGTAGCCATTCAAGATAAAAATTCTCAGCAGACAGGAAATAGAAGAAAACATCCTCAAATTTATAAACAGCACCTATAAGTAACAAACAGTTGGTGTCATACTCAATGGTGAAACTATAGATAGTTTCCCATTAAGAACAAGAACAAGGAGGGGCGCCAGGATGGCTCAGTGGGTGAAGCGTCTGCCTTTGGCTCAAGTCATGATCTCAGGGTCCTGGGATCGAGCCCCACATCAGACTCTCTGCTCAGCAGGGAGCCTGCTTCCCCCTCTCTTTCTGCCTGCCTCTCTGCCTCTCTGCCTACTTGTGATCTCTCTCTGTCAAATAAATAAATAAAATATTTATTTTAAAAAAGAACAAGAAAAAGGCAAGCATGTCCCTTCTCATTGCTCCTATTTATCATACTAAAAATCCTAGCTAATGCAACAAGATATGAAAAAGAAATAAAAACCATATATACTGGAAAGGAAGAAATAATCTTTTAAAAAGACATCTGGCTTTGTTTAAAGCTGACATGACTCTCTACAAAGAAGATCTCAAAGAATCAAAAACCAGCTAGAATAAGTGATTCTGGTCAAGGTTGCATATTATAAGATTAATATACAGAAGTTGATTATTTTCTTACATATTAGCAATAAACAATTGGAATTTGAACTAAGAACACATTACCAGTTACATTAACACTAAAAAAATGAAATACTGAGGCATAAATCTCATAAAATGTGTACTAGATCTACATGAGAAAAGCTGCAAAACTCTGAAAAATAAAGGAATTCCTAAAAAAATGGATAGACAGTCCATGTACATGCATAGGAAGACTCAGTATTGCTGACATGCCAATTCCCAACCTGCTCTATAAATTCAACAAAATCCCAATCAAAATCCCAGTATGTTATTATTTTGTGGAAATTTACCGATTTTAATTCATATAAAGGGGCAAAAGACCCAAATAGCTAATACCATAGTGAGGAGAACAGTATCAGAAGATTGACCCTTTAACTTCAAGACTTTAAATTAAGACAGTATGTTATGCAAAAGAACAGGCCAACAGATCAGTGGCACAGAAAAGTGAGCCCCGAAGTAGATTCAAACAAATATAGCCAACTGATCTTTATAAAGAAGCAAAGGCAATCCAATGGAAACAATCTTTTCAACAAATGGTGCTGCAACAACTGGATATCCACATGCAGGGGGAAAAAAAAAAGAAGAGAAAGGAAAAAAAAATCTAAACAATGATCTTACTACCTTACACAAAAATTAACTCATAATGGAGCATAGATCTAAATGTAAAATACAAAGTTATGGAAGAATGGGGAAGATACTGATCACCTTGGGTTCAGCAATGATTTTTAGATAGAATACCAAAACCAAAATTTATGAAAGAAAAAATTGGTTAAGTTGGATGTTACTGAAATCAAAACCTTCTGCTCTATAAAAGACGCTGTTAAGAGAATCAAAGGTTAGTCACGCACTAGGAGGAAAAAATTGCAAAAGACATAGTTGATAAATGACTGGTATCCAAAATATATAAGGAACTCTAAGAACTCAATAATAAAATAAACAACTCAATTTAAAAAAAGAAGTATATAAATGGGAAATAAGTACAGGAAAATAATGTTCAATATTATATGTCATCAGGGAATTTACATTAAAACACACCTTTAGTACATTACTAATGACACCAAATGCTGGCAAGGATGTGGAGCACCAAGAGCCCTCATTCGCCGCTGGTGAAAAAGCAAAATGGTACTTTGGAAGACAGTCTCACAGCTTCTTACAAAACTAAAAATACTGTTATCATGTGACCCAGCAACTGAGCTTCTTGGTATTTACTCCCATGAGTTAAAAATTTATATCCCCAAAAACCTGCACATGAATATTTATAGCAGTGTTGTTCATAGTTGCCAAAACTTGGAAGCAAGCAAGATGTCCTTCAAAGAATGAATGGATAAACAAACTGTGTTCTATCCATACAATAGAATTTTATCCAGCGATTAAAAAAAGGCTATTGAGCCATAAAAAGAAATGAAGGAAACTTCAATGCCTATTACGAAGTCAGCGAAGCCAGTTTGAAAAGGCTATACACTATGTGATTCCAGCGACACGACAATCTGAAAAAGCAACGCTGTGGAGACAGTAAAGAGATCGGTGGTTATGGGGATTAGATCGATCTTTACGGCCGTGGAAATATTCTCTTTGCCACTGTAATGATGGATACACATCACACATTTTTCAGAATGTACAGAGTGAGCACTAATGTAAATGTGGAATTTAGCAAATAATAATATAGTAATATTGGCTCATCAACTGAAATGAACATGCCACATTGATACACACCGTTAGTAATAGCAAGAACTGCTGAGGAGGTATGAAGGGGAAGTACATGGGAACTCCAGGTGCTTTCCACTCAATGTTTCTGTAAACCTAAAACTGATCCAAAAAATAAAGTCTATTAATTTAAAAAAACTAGTAAGATATCTCTACCAAACATTTAAAGAGTTAATACCTATAAACTATTCTCAAAAAATAGAAAAGGAAGGAAAATTTCCAAATTCACTCTATAAGGCGAGCATTACCCTGATGCCAAAACCAGATAAAGACACCACCAGAAAAGAGAACTATAGGCCAATACCCTGATAAACACAGACACAAAATTTCTCAATAATATACTTCCAAACTGAATCCAACAATACATTAAAAAAATCATTCACCACAATAAAGTGGGATTTATTCCAGGTTTGCAAGAGTGGTTCAAATTTGCAAATCAGTCAACATGATACACCACATTAATACAAGAAAGGATAAGAACCATATGATCATTTCAATAGATGCGGAAAAAGCATTTGACAAAGTACAACATCCATTCATGACAAAAACACTCAACAAAGTAGGTTATGACTCGACATAAAAAAGGCCATATATCAAAAACCCACAGCTAATATCGTCAACGGGGAAAGACTGAGACCTTTTCCTCTATGGTCAAGAACAAGACAGGAATATCCAATTTTGCCACTTCTGCAACATACTACTAGAAGTCCTAGCCACAGCAATCAGACAATAAAAAGAAATAAAGAACGTCCCAATTGGCAAGGAAGAAGTAAAATTTTCACTATTTGCAGATGACATGATACTCCATATGGAAAACCTGACCAAAAAACTGCTAGAACTTATACATGAATTCAGTAAGGTCACAGGATACAAAATCAACATACAGAAATCTGTTACATTTCTATACACCAATAATGAAGCAGCAGAAAGAGAAATTAATGAATCTATCCCATTTACAATTGCACCAAAAGCAGTAAGATACCTGGACTAAACCAAATGAAAGAGGTGAAAAACCTGTACTCTGAAAACTATAAAACACTGATGAAAGAAATTGAAGGTGACACAAAGAAATGGAAAGACATTTCATGCCCATAGATTAGAAGAGTACTGTCAAAATGTCTATGCTATCCAAAGCAATCTACACATTTAATGCAATCCCTATTAAAATATCAACAGCACTTTTCACAAGCACTTTTCACAGAGCTAGAACAAATAATCCTATAATTTTATGGAACCATAAAAGACCCCAAAACATCCTTGAAAAAGAAAAGCAAGCCAGAGGCATTAAAATTCCAGACTTTAAGTTATATCACAAAGCCGTAGTGCTCAAAATAGTATGATACTAGCACAAAAATAGACACATAGATCACTAGAACAGAACAGAAAACCCAGAATTAAATCCACAAGTATATGGTCAATTAATCTTAAAGCAGAAAAGAAGATATAGTGGGAAAAAGACAGTCTCCTCAGCAAATGGTGTTGGGAAAACCGGAGAGCTACATGCAAAAGAATGGAACTGGACCACTTTCTTACACCAAACACAAAAATAAATTCAAAAGGATTAACTAAATATGAGGCCTGAAACCATAAAATTCCTAGAGGAGAACACAGGCAGTAACCTCTTTCACATCAGCTGTAGCAAGTTCTAATATGTTTTTTGAGGCAAGAGAAACAAAAGCAAAAATAAACTGCTGGGATGACATCAAAATAAAAAGCTTCTGCACACTGAGAGAAACAATCAATAGAACTAATATGGAATGAGAGAAGATATTTACAAATGACATATCTGATAAAGGGTTAGTATCCAAAATATATAAAGAACTTAAAAAACTCCTATACTCAAAAAACAAATAATCCAGGGGCACCTGGGTGGCTCAGTCGGTTAAGCATCTGCCTTTGGCTCAGGTCATTATCCCAGGGCCCTGGGATCAAGCCCTGGATTGGGCCCCTGCCTCAGGTCTCCTCTTCCCCGCCCCCTCCCCTGAATTCATGCTCTTTCTCTCATATAAATAAAATCTTTAAGAAAACAACAACAAATAATCCAATTAAAAATGGGCAGAACACACAAATCGGCATTTTTCTAAAGAACACATACAGATGGCCAACAGACACATGAAAAGATGCTCAACATCACTGATCATCAGGGAAATACACATCAAATCTACAATACAAAACTATAATGAGCTATCACCTCATACCTGACAGAATGGCTAAAATCAGCAACCCAAAACTCAAACAGGTTTTGACAAGGATGTGGAGAAAAGGGAACCCTCTTGCACTGTTGGTGGGAATGTTAACTGGTGCAGCCACTCTAGAAAACAGAATGGAGCTTCCTCAAAAAGTTAAAAATAGAACTACCCTACCATCCAGCAATTGCACTAGTATTTGCCCAAAGAATACAAAAATACTAATTCAAAGGGATATATGTTCTCCAATGTTTATGCAACATTATCTATAATAGCCAAATT
Organism: Mellivora capensis; assembly: GCA_004024625.1. Classification (NCBI taxonomy): domain Eukaryota; kingdom Metazoa; phylum Chordata; class Mammalia; order Carnivora; family Mustelidae; genus Mellivora; species Mellivora capensis. The sequence continues at coordinate 16,905 of PISX010023234.1, forward strand.
ATGGAAAGAACCCAGATGTCTATCAACTGATGGATGGGTAAAGAAGTGGTATGGGGCACCTGGGTGGCTCAGCGGGTTAAGCCTCTCTGCCTTCAGCTCAGGTCATGATCTCAGGGTCCTGGGATCGAGCCCCACATCGGGCTCTCTGCTCAGCAGAGAGCCTGCTTCCCCCTCTGCCTCTGCCTGCCTCTCTGCCTACTTGTGATCTCTCTCTCTGTGTCAAATAAATAAAAATAAAAATCTTAAAAAAAAAAAGAAGTGGTATATGTGTGTGTGTATATATATATATGTGTGTGTATATATATTCATATATATATATATATATGTGAATATTACTCAGCCATAAAAGAGAATGAAATCTTGTCATTTGCAAAGACAGACAGATGGCACTACACAGTAGTGTGCTAAGGGAAATAAAGGCAGAGAAAGACAAGTACCGTATGAGTTCATGCATACGTAGAATTTAAGAAACCAAACAAATGAGCAAAGGGAAAAAAAGAGAGAGAGAGGCAAACCAAGAAACAGACTCTTAACTCTAGAGAACAAACTTATGGTCACCAGAAGGGAGGTGGGTGGGAGGATGGGTGAAAAAGATGATGGAGATTACAGAGGGCACCTGTTCTGATGAGCACTGGGTGTTGTATGCAGTGTTGAGTCACTATATTGTACACCTGAAACTAACACACTGTATTTTAATGAACTGGAATTAAAATAAAAACTTAGGGGTGCCTGGCTGGGTCAGTTGGTACAGCACGTTACTCCTGATCTCCAGGTTGTGAGTTTAAACCCCACATGTGGCATGGAGTTTACATAAAATTAAATTAAATGAGGGATGCCTCAGTGGCTCAGGAGGTTAAATGTCTGCCTTCGGCTCAGGTCATGATCTCAGGGTCCTGGGATCAAGGCCCACATCAGGCTCTCTGCTCAGCAGGGAGCCTGCTTCCTCCTCTCTCTCTCTCTGCCTGCCTCTCTGCCTACTTGTGATCTGTTTGTCAAACAAATAAATAAAATCTTTAAAAAAAATAAAAAATTAATAAGCTATTTCTAAGCCCTTAAATGTTACTTTTATTCCATTATTCCCTTGTTGAAATGTATCAAATATACACTCTACCTTTCAAGGTTCTTATAATCTTCCATTTTCCTAGTTCAGCATCATTTTAATAATTTCTTTTTTTTTTAAGATTTTATTTCTTTGGCAGAGAGAGGTAAGAGACAGAGAGAGCATAAGCAGGGAGAGCAGCATAAAGAGAGGGAGAACCAGGATCCCCACTGAGCAAGGAGCTTGATACAGAGCTTAATCCCAGAACCCTGGGATCATGACCTGAGAAGAAGGCAGATGCTTAACCACTGAGCCACCCAGGAGCCCTTAATAATTTCTAACAGAGGGGCGCCTGGGTGGCTCAGTGGGTTAAGCCTCTGCCTTCGGCTCAGGTCATGATCTCAGGGTCCTGGGATCGAGCCCCATGTCTGGCTCTCTGCTCAGCAGGGAGCCTGCTTCCCCCTTTCTCTCTGTCTGCCTCTCTGCCTATTTGTGATCTCTGTCTGTCAAATAAATAAAATCTTTAAAAAAAAAATAATTTCTAACAGACATCCTCTACTGCAGGAGAATAGATGCCTTGTGGCTCCCATAGATAAAATGTATTCATCCTGAATATGTCCTTTCAGTGTGGCTGTTTTCTCTGTGAACTCCTTCATCCTCCTGCTGATCTAAACAATCCCACTCCTTTAAGATTTTCCTCTCCCAGAAAAACATCCCCCTAAACTCCAACTTTTAGTACCTTTCTATTCCTACTATAATTTTAATTAATACTACAGAACAGAGACTACCTTATACTCTACAGTGTTGCTGTGGTGCTCATAGGCATTAGTACTCTCTTTCCAACTAGATGGTAAGTTTATTTTTTAAGAAGATTTTACTTACCGGGACACCTGGGTGGCTCAGTTGGTTAAGTGGCTGCCTTTGGCTCAGGTCATGATCCCAGCATCCTGGGATCGAGTCCCACATCAGGCTCCTTGCTTGGCAGGGAGCCTGCTTCTCCCTCTGCCTCTGCCTGCCACTCTGCCTGTGCTCGCTTGCTCTCTTTCCCTCTCTCTCTGACAAATAAATAAATTAAAAAAAAAAAAAGAAGATTTTACTTATTTATTTGTCAGAGAGAGAGAGAGCGCACAAGCAGGGGGAGGAGCAGGGTCCCTGCTGAGTGAGGAGCCTGATGTGGGACTCAATCCCAGCACCCTGGGATTATCACCTGAGCTGAAGGCAGTCACTTAACCAACTGAGCCACCCAGGCGTCCCACGACTAGATGGTAAGTTTATTACAATCTATATTGTGGTAGAATCTGCTACCCCAAAATATGCCACTTGGGAATAAGAATTATTTGGAGCTAAAAGCAGTTAAAAAACAGCAGATACAAAAAGAGTGGCCTTCCGTTTCTTCCTGGAAGCAGGAGATAAAACTAGCATGTGAAAGATGTCCTCTGCATAGGAGGAAGAAAGAAAACATTCTTATCACCAGAGATAGGGAGTGGAGGCTGAGAGGAATCTGTACAAACAGACCTCACTAAAATAACTCATCCCTCCTTTAGCCTCCCCATATATCTTAGTTGTGTTTCCACACTGCCTCTCTTTGCTCAACACAGTACAAGAGCATTTTGGTTTTGCCATTTCCTTATGAGAGTTCCCATGTCACATAGAACTTGTATTAAAACAACCCCATTTACAATGCACCAAAAGGAATAAAATACCTAGCAATAAACCAAACCACGGATGTGGGATGTGTGTTTGTGTGTGTACATATATACATGTATAAATGGAATAGAATATTACACAGCCATAAAAAAGAATGACATCTTGGGGTGCCTGAGTGGCTCAGTGGGTTAAGCCTCCGCCTTTGCTTTGGGTCATAATCTTGGGTCCTGGGATTGAGCCTCACATCAGGCTCCCTGCTCAGCAGGGAGTCTGCTCCCCTGCCCCCGCCCCGGCCTCCTGCCTGCCTCTGTGCCTACTTGTGATCTCTGTCTGTCAAATAAATAAATAAAATCTTAAAAAAAAATGACATCTTGCATTTGTGACAACATGGGTGGACCTAGAGCATATCATGCTAACTGAAATAAATCACACAGAGGAAGATAAATACCATATAATTTCACTTATATGTGGAATCTAAAAAACAAAATAAAGGAACAAACAAACAGACTCTTAAATACAGAGAACTGGTGGTTGCTGAAGGGTCGGTAGGGAGATTCGTGAAATAAAGGGAATTAAGAGTACAAACTTTCAGTTATAAAACAAATCACAGAGATGAAAAGTACAGCACAGGGAATGTAGTCAATAATATTGTAATAACATCATATTCTGACAGGTAGTAACTACTTACTGTGATGAGCACTGAGTAATATATCAAATTGTACAATCAGCATGTTGTACACCTAAAAGTAATGTATTATCAATTATATTTCAGTAATATAATAACCAAATAAATGTGCATATTGTCATCCTGTTAATCTGTTTTATGTTAATTTAATTATCAGTCACAGCCAAAAACTCCAAAAATAAAAACAAAAAGAGGGTAGAGATAAAACTCCCCTACAAGGTCTTCTAAGTTTTACCCATAGCATCTTTTTTTTTTTTTTTTAAGATTGTATTTATTTATTTGACAGACAGGGATCACAAGGAGGCAGAAAGTCAGGCAGAGAGAGAGGGAGGAGGAAGCAGGCTCCCCGCTGAGCAGAGCCCGATGCGGGGCTCGATCCCAGGACCCTGGGATCATGACCCAAGCTGAAGGCAGAGGCTTTAACCCACTGAGCCACCCAGGCACCCCTACCCATAGCATCTTAAGGATTAATAGGAGCTTGTTAAGGGAATCAATCCGAAGATATTATTTCAGCCTTTCTGATAATCCAAAATACTTGTGCAATAAAGATTGTATCCTCCAAGAATGAAGACAAAGCGACATGCTAAGATGGAGAACTTCTTGGGAAAGTCAAAACCATGAAATGTCTAAAGGTTTCTGAGTCTTGCACCTTAGAAGAGGAACCAAAATGTAAAAAAATATGATATATGATACTGAGTAAAAAAAGGAAGGAAAGGCATAAAGTTTGGAAAGGCATAAAGGCTCCAATGGCATTAATGACATTACTAAACTGCATACAGTTGAATGCTAAAAGCATCTGGTGTTACAAGTTGCAGCAGACACATGTGGTTTCTTCAACATTGTTATCAGCACCCCCGGGCCATTCTCATTCAAGGCTAAGGTGAGAACCTTCATGCAGACAGTGGAGCAGATTTAGTCAGCAGTTTAGAATCCCTGAGTGCAGGAGAGTGACTGGTATTATTACCATTCTAACGCATTTCCCATCAACTAGGCTAAAGAATGTGGGGTAGAAAGTAAAAACTCTAAAACAGGAGAGCACATTATCAAAACATGAGACACAGTAATGGGCCACTGGGAAATGAAGCCATCAGAAATGGCAAGGTCAGGAGTATCATTCCCCAGCCCGAGAAGCCCCTGTAACATATCAGTCTTTTCAAACATGTGAACATGCAACTGTTAATACATCGCAATACACGTGAAGACTAGTAATAGCATATATTCATGTAAGGTATCATTAATAGAAACTTTAATTTAGTTAAATTTTTAATGAGAAACTTACCTTGCAGAACTTAACTTCTGCCTCTAAATGATGAATGTATTGAGACTGGTCATTGACGATAGGAACGAGATTGTATATAGTAGGCATGTTGGCTTCCTCGTCTGATGACCTCTAAGGCAAAAAAACCCCAAAAAACAAAAACAACCCCCCCCAAATTAAGCATGTTTGGATTTAGCCAAGAATCAGGTAATACCACCATACCACGTCTATACTCAGTTTAGTACTGATGTCACATAAACATAGGGTAGATCACATTGTGGCCAGTAGTATTTATGTCTCTAGCCTATAAATTCCACAGATAGATAAAATAGAGAAGATTCAGGTGTGAATATCTTTTTTTTAAAGATGGAGAGTGAGAGTGGTCATAAAAACTTTGTGGCAAATGGAAAAATGCTGGGGTAGTCTCATTGGCTTGGGATGAACTGCCTATCAGAGCCATCTGGAAATGTGACACCCCATTAAGCAATGGGGAGATAAATGGTCAACTCTCTTCAAGAAATCGCCATGCGAGAGCACTACAAGCCAAAATGGCAGACCAGAGGCCTGCTGAAGGGTTTCTTTAGACAAGGGTTTGCTGCCAGGTGTGTCCACTAGGTAAAATTCAATCTACAAAGGAGGACATTAGCAAAGCATGGTTTTTGATTTTTGACCCTAGTACTCAAGGCAATTTGAGACTATGCTGGTCTGGAGCACAGAGCCGCCAAGCCTAGGGTACACAGGCAGGACCCTCAAGAAACTGACAGCTACCCTGGACCAGGGGTCCAGCAAACAGACCCCAGAAAAAGTGTTAATTCTCTGTACCTCTGCAGTACTCCTGCATTGACTTTTTTTTTTTTTTTAAGATTTTATTTATTTGTCAGAGAGAGAGAGAGAGAGCAAGAGAGCACAAGCACAGGCAGAGGCAGAGGGAGAAGCAGGCTCCCTGCGGAGCAAGGAGCCCAATGTGGGACTCGATCCCAGGACGCTGGGATCATGACCTGAGCCGAAGGCAGCCGCTTAACCAACTGAGCCACCCAGGCGTCCCCCTGCATTGACTTTAATGTATATCCTACTTTTTCCTCAAATGATAACAGGGTTTTTAGAATCATTTATCATTCCGTGATATTTTTTAAGGAAAAGAGGAAACCAGGAAGGGAGAATGAGTGTCAACAAGTGAAATGAACCCAGAGAAATCTCGAGATGAGATACCTGATCCTTATTTCTCAGGCTGTTAGAAATTCCTAACAACAAAGGACCAGTTCTTGTGGCAGAATAATTAAGTAGAGTTTTGCTTTTTGGCATATTTAAGAAGTTTAAAAACCAAAGTAACTTTAAGTAAATGGATTACCTCTGGTGAATAGAAGGCAATTAATGATAATAATTTTATGTTAATAGAAATGGGTCCAGAACATAGACAAATAAGAATCAAATATTACTGTGGGTGTAAAAAATAAAAAAGACCCGAGCTAATACTGAGTGGAAAATGAAATCACCCATATATATTTTGAAGGGTTTATCAGAGTCTGGGCAGCCACATCTCAAGATCACCAGGCAGGATCTTAAGGCCTCTTAAGATCTTAAGATCAGGCAGGATCTTAAGCCCTCTTAAGAAAATATTGCTATGACATTTAAAGGATTGTGGACTTCAGCCTACAGGCACCATGAAGTCAAAGGGAAAACACAAATATGTGGTTATACTTTCCATCTCAACAGTGCCTCCGCTGCACTGTCAACAGAGCCGCGTGTCTCTAGCAGGTCGTATGGCTATGAAAGTGCACACAGTGGCGCCTGGGTGGCTCAGCCAGGCGTCTGACTCTTGGTTTCGGCTCAGGTCATGATATCAGGGTTATGAGATCGAGCCCCAAGTTGGGTTCTATGCTGAACACAGAGCTTGCTTCAGATTCTTTCCCCCGTCCCTCTCCGTCCCCCTCAGCACCTCCCCCTGCTCACATGCTAGCGCTCTTTCTCTCAAATAAATAAAATCTTAAAAAAAAGAAGAAAGTGTCTGTAAAGTGTTTCTAAACCATCAAACACTGGTTATTGTCATTATGGCTTGTAATCATTCCATGTGGACTATACACATTCAGAGTCTAAGTCACACATCCTTCCACACAGCTCCATATAAGCAGATCGGGGGATTTGTAAAGTATATAGGGAACCAGTGATGCCCTCCATAAGCCTCCTCCTGCTACCCAGATTCAACCAGCTCCAGATAACCGCTGTTCGGCTGTAACTTTAAAATGCTAATGACTGTGCCTGAGCATTTAGCAGATGCAGTAACTTCGTCTACGAGACTTCCAAGTGCTCTACCCACTGTGCGCTTAAGAGCATTCTAGAAGCCAGGTCTCACCAGGAATGCATTCACTGAATGGTGCAATGTTGCATTAAAATTATAGTTGATAGCCATAAATATTGAATATGGGTATGTAGTACTTGTCTCCAAAGTGGGAATTAAGTACGAACGTTATGTGTCAGGCTGGAGTGAAGTGTTAATATGGGGGTACGGTTATGACACTTCAGCTGTGAGTAAAGTGTTATGTCTCCATGGTTTTCTACAACGCAGTCTTGTTATCCAACTGTCGCACACATTTCAATGCATTACATTGAAAATGCAAGGTAGTTATTGCTACTTTGACGTATTAGATTTGTGTCAGACTGCATAGGTTTCTAAAGAATTTTAAGTATATACTCTTATTATTACAGAAACGCTGTGAGGCATAATATCTTTCTAGAAAGTAATAGGCCCAGATAGACCTAAGGCCTAGGCCATTATTTTGACCATTTAAACCCGGCCAAATCCTTCCCTCATACCTATCTCTCCCTCACATCTATATCAGGCATTAGCATACCACATTGCTACAATCAGGAATAATTCACTCTGTCGAAGCAATAGCAATAAAAAATCACTTCAGAAAAAAATACACTATAGCTTCTCACATTGTGCAATTTCATAACCATGTATTTTATTTTATTTTTTTTTTAAGATTTTATTTATTTGACAGAGATTACAAGTAGGCAGAGAGGCAGACAGAGAGAGAGAGGAAGGGAAGCAGGCTCCCCGCTGAACAGAGAGCCCGATGCGGGGCTCGATCCCAGGACCCTGAGACCATGACCCGAGCTGAAGGCAGAGGCCTCAACCCACTGAGTCACCCAGGCGCCCCTATAACCATGTATTTTAAAATGCAGAATAAGATTATATACTTTGGCTCTGACACTCAAAATATATATGACAAAGGACAGCTAGCAATATAACTAAGTAAATTCTAAAAATGATAGGATATTGCTATGACCCCATAAAAAAGAAACAGCTACTCTTTTCCATAGACTGATCCTTTTTTGTTGTTGTTAACAATTACAAAGTAAATTGTCCAGACTTTTCCCTCACTTATACTTTTCAAGCAAACAATAAATTTAAAATTCAGGATTCCCTCTGCCATGGAAGTCTCTATTCTTCAGCCAAAATAATTAGAGGAGAGATCATTTTTATTAATGCTTTATGCAATCAGAATGTCCTGCCCAGAATTCTACTACAACAATACTGTAGAGTTAAAACATACTTAGAGGGGCATCTGAGTGGCTCATTTGGTTAAGCGTCTCCTGATTTTTGACTCAGGTCATGATCTCAGGGTTGTGAGATCAGGGCCCCTGTCAGGGTCTGCTGAACGTGGGCTCTGCTTGAGATTCTCTCTCTTTCTCCCTTTCTCCTTCTCCCTATTCAAGCTTTTTCCCTCTAAATAAATAAATAAATAAAATCTTAAAAAAAAAAAAAATAGGAAGACAATGCTCTTGTCAGGTTGCAGATGTGGATACGCACCAGAGGGGACGCATTTCGTCTTCTCAATGGAGACAACTCACTTTCCTTAGCTGCCTGTTGGCGCAACAGAGCTTTGAGCTGATTGACTGCGGAGAGAACACGATGCGTTTCATTAGCCTTCCCTCGGACCCAGGGCTTATCGCCACCCATCCACGCTTCTATCCATCTAACAAACATAGTGTAAACATGTTTTATGCATCAACAACTGTGCAATGGATGGGACATCCAAAGGCAAACATGAGAAAATCGCTACCACTTAAAAGCTGAGTCCACCGAGCAAGAGTGAGCCACTGACAGATAAAAAAAAAAACTGGGTAATAAGTTCCCATGTAGAACTGTAGCTATAGCAGTGCTAGAAGAAGAGGAAGCACCTAACCACGGCTGCTTTTACAGAGGAGTTAACTCTGCCAAGGATGAGCAGAAGATTAGGAAGTAGGAAAGGGTGAGAAAAATCCCAGTTCGAAGGGACAGCGGAAGCAGGGCCAGTGGGCTGCTGTGGCTAGAATGAGGCTTGCAACATGACAGTGAGGAGTAGGACAGAAATACGGTCATGCAGAGGTAGCTTGGAGCCCTCTTAAGAAAATATTGCTATGACATTTAAAGGACTGTGGACTTCAGCCTACAGGCACCATGAAGTCAAAGGGAAAATATTCAGCAAGGGAATTGCACCAGCTAATTTGTGTTTCAGGAGGAAGATCACACCTGCAGAGTGGGAAGATGGTCTGGAGTCCTTACTCTATGGAGGAGCTTAAAATAGTCACCCTGCGCCACTAAGACTAGGACTGACGTCCGTTCACACTCACCGGCATGGCTGTACTGCAGCTCCTGCCAGGCTGCCCCAGGGTCCTCACTTTCCACGCTAGGGCCACACGGGGTGTCTGGTGCGCCTTCTCCTACACCACCGTCGCCTTCCCTCAGGGCACTCTGCAGCTGGTGAATGCTTCTATTCGCACGCTCTGCAACGACAACATGATGCAAATCAGCGCCAGGGACGTCTGGATGGCCACATATACACTTACTCCAAAAGCCAGTTTCGAAAGGAGAAGTCATCGTGTCTCAGACTTTCTGGGAAAAAGCAGAGAGGTGTTTCTGGCTTTGCTGAGGACGGTGCTGAGGAAGAGAGAGATGAAGTTCATGGTCAGAGGTGAGGCTTGATGATCCCTAAAGTCCCTGACTCGTCCGTGGTGGACGCTCAGCACACATAGTTCTACTTCCAAGGATGACAGAATGAGTTAGATGCTCCCCACTCCACCCTCCAAACACTGACCCCACCCCAGAAAGGGCTCCTCTTCCCTCCCTGAGAGACTGGGGTGGGGGCAGAACTAGCCCGATGGACTCCACCACATCAAGGTCACGCCCAGGGAAGCCTACTTGCACCTGTGAGCCAGAGGTCCCTCCTCAACAGAGAGACAGCCAGACTGTCTGGCCTAGTTTTGATGAAGACCAGAAGAGCTAAATGAAATGCTTACAGTGCCCCCATGTAGTATAGTCCCTCCAGTGTCCTGCGGGCTGACTACACATCTATAGTGACTCTTGGTCAGTGGACCAAGGACCGAAGCTCCAACTCACTAGCACATACTTAACACTACAGCCTAAAACGAAGTTTCTTAAGGTATATTATACTATAGTAGTTCATCTCTCCAAATAGCACCCTGCCCCCACCAAAACCAGGATTCTACCCTTGTCCCCTCCCAAGTTGAAACTAAGTTGGTAACTTGTACTCACCAACAGAATGCAGAAGTTACACCATGCCAGACCAGGCTTCATTTTTTTTTTTAAGATTTGTTTATTTATTTGAGAGAGACAGAGAGCATGCATGTGCTAGTAAGCGCCCACTGTGCACATGCTGGGGGCGGGGGGCTGTTGGGGAGGGAGAGGACAAGTAGACTTCCCACTGAGTGTGGAGCCCACTCAGGGCTCAGTCCCATGACCCTGAGATCATGACCCGAGGAAACCAAGAATAGAGACCTTAACTGACTGAGCCACCCAGGCGCCCCCAGATTTCATTTTTTAAATGTCTGGTAGCTTCTGCTTCCTCCCTGCTGGAATGCTTGTTTTTATGATCGCTAAGCCACTAAGTAGGAAGCTTGCCTATCCTGCTGGAGAGATTATGGCCGGGCCATGTGGCAAGGAGAGGCCCTGAGACCACATGGGGAAGGACAGAAGCCCAGCCCCATTGACAGCCAAGGGAGCCTCCGGATGACTCCAGCGCCCGAAGCCATCTCATTGCAATGGCATGAAAGAGACAGGAAGAACTGTCCAGCTGCGTCCAGTCAACCCAAATGCCTTTAGTTGTTGCTGTCAGACACCAGGCTTTACAGTGGTTTGTTATGCAGCAATACAGACCTGAAATAATGACCCAGTGAAATACCCAAAAATGTTTTCAGCAAAGGATCCAAGTCTTATATTAAAAAACAGAATTATACTAATGACACCAGTGATGGCATTACGGAGAATCTATGCTATGTTATGGATATTTTCACATGTCTAACAACCAGAGAACCAGGCAATCAACTGGTAATTTCATTAATTAAGGTCCATTTATTTTTTTCCATTTAAACTTGTTGTTTCTGCTCATCTCTTAGGACTGAATTCACTGGTTCCAATTCAGAAAACATTAATCACAACAAAAACTGTTCTTTTCACATTAGAGCTGGAACCCAGATTTCAGTCACCCTGTTCAAATTTGTCATCTGTATTTGAAAGTTATTTTTTAATCCACTCAATTTACCAAGCATCTACATACATTAAGATGTATGGTCGGAAAATGATGAATTCCCATGCAAATTCATCTACATCTATTACGTATTTTTTTAAAAGATTTTATATATTTGTGAGACGGAGAGAGAGAGACTGCATGAGCAGTGGGAGGGGCGGAGGGAGAAGCAGACTCCCCGCTTGGCAGGGAGCCCCATACAGGGCTAGATCCAGGACCCTGGGATCACAATCTGAGCTGAAGGCAGACAACCGACTGAGCCACCCAGGTGCCCCTATTTCTTTTCTTTTAAAGGTTTTATTTATATATTGGAGAGAGTGAGAAAGTGGGCGCACGTGGCGCACCACACACACGAGTGGGGCGGGGTGGAGGGGGAGAGGAAGAAGCAGACTCCCTGTGGAGCAGGGAGCCTGACACAGGGCTAGATCCCAGGACCCTGAGATCATGACCTGAGCTGAAGCCAGATACTTAAGCAACTGAGCCACTCAGGTGCCTTATCATCTATTACAAATGGACTCCATTGAAAGAATCCTTAAGATCTTTGAGGGAAGGAGATGGTACTTTCCCTGAGAAGGTCCCTAAGAAGGAACAACTCTTAACAATGATGGCCAGTGACATTCTTGTTCTTCTTTGACAATTTAGGTCTATTTCTTCTTGTGTCCTCAGGAGAAAAACTCCTCATCTTTGCTACCTACATGGGAACCCTAAGAGAGCTACAAAACAACTATCTCTTCATTACCAGTCATGGATAAAAATATATTTACAAACATATATTCTACAGGACCTTGAGAAACAGATTTTACTTGATCCAAGCTCATTAATTTCAAAGTTTAGAACAAAAAAAGTAACTGTAACTCAGTTTAAAAAAATATACACATATACACACACACATACATACACAAACACTACTCTTTGTTATAAAATATCTGACATAGGTTCTTCACTTAGAGAAACTCATTTTATTTCCTAATTAAACTAAAGAAAATAAGCCTGTCAGGTCAGGGGTTCAGCAATGAAATTTTATTACTAACTACACAAGAAACTCAGTGAATTTATCACTACATTTCTCTCCACACACCAATCCTATTTTCACACAGACCTTTGTCTGACAGGCCTTTGATACTGAATACTAATCAAGCCTAGCCTCCTCTTACTCATCATGAGTTTTACTTTTCAGGGTAGTTTGGGGTTTTTTGTTTTGTTTTTTTTTTTACTCATCATGAGTTTAAGAAAAACCCAGATAAGACACATTTCTGGTTTTAGAAAAATAAGAAGTAGAAGTTTTCCAACAACTTAGTATTTTCTAAAGAGATTTATTAATGGAAAAGGAAAATCATAGTGTTACATGGTAAGCAATTTAGTTCCCAGAGCTTTAGACTTACATGCATAAATCTATGAATAAAGCACTTACCTTTATTACATCCATTAGAAAGGAAACAGAGGGACTGATTAACATTAAAAGTGTGCCCTGTGGAGCTATGAAATGATTTCTTCTAAGATAAAGGATAATTATTAATTTATACCTAATTTGACTAAAAGTTAAAAAGCTATATTAGGAAAAAGAAAGGAAATCCGGAAAAAATTCACAGTTGAAAAATCTCTATACATAGAGTTCTTTTATGAGTTTACAATGTTGACAAGTTTTGAGCTCATTTAACCCCTTTTCCAATATCCTTCTTTACTCTTTTAGAATTTATGACAGTCAAAGACTATGTGTTAAAAATTACACTATGAAAACAGTTATTATATGAAATGGTGAGATACTGAAATCAAGAACTATCCCGAGGAAAAGTTATAACCAAGATACGGGGGTTTTTTGCAATCACTGACTTCAGTTACTAGGATCAGAGAGGAAGAGAAGGAATTTGCAAAAACTGTGTCCTAAAACTAAAACTAAAAAGGGAAGTGATACCTAGAGCAATCTATACTTTTAAAGCCATTCTCATCAAAATTCCACCAGTATTTTTCAAAGAGCTGGAGCAAAAAATCCTAAAATTTGTATGGAACCAGAAGAGACCCCGAATTGCTAAGGAAATGTTGAAAAACAAAAATAAAACTGGTGGCATCTCATTACCTGATTTCAAGCTTTACTACAAAGCTGTGATCACCAAGACAGCATGGTACTGGCATCAAATCAGACACATAGACCAGTG
>PISX010023235.1:0-30150 GCA_004024625.1 Mellivora capensis
GATTTATTTCTTATTCCTGTCCCTTCTCTTTAGTAGTTTAAATATGGATCATAATGATCAAACGCTCTGATAGACAAATGGTACCCCGAATAAAGCAGTTTGAAAAGGAACAATTTCTCTTAGCACCTGTCATGTCAGAGACACTGTACTGGGCACTGCAGAGCTTTTTTTTATAAAAAAGATAGGAAAACCCCAAATACTCCATTATATTTTGTATGTCTTGCATGTTAATATTATCCAGAGAAACAACTTTAAATATCTCTGAGGTCTTAGCAAAAGATCTTATAGCCCCAACCATGGAATACATTTTTGCTCTAAAGCCTTTTAATTTGAAAATCTGGGAGACTAATAATGAGACTATTTTGTATAAAACCCAGTAAACGCTGGATCTTTCATATTCAAATTTCTTCTTTTAGCTTACCTTTATTCTCCCATATTTTACTATAAGCAGCAAGAACCAGCTAGTGGCAATTTCAATACTCTGCCTGAAAATCTTAACTAGATCATCCCATCCAATAGGATTATTTTCACTTTCCTTATAGCCACAGGGCACAGTATTGGGAACTTTCACTACTATATAACAAAGATTCTCTTTCCTTCAGTCACTCATAGTATTTCCCTCACTTTTTTTTCCCAGTCCTTACTGGCAGCTTCCTTGGGGGGCAAACTTTTACTAAAAGTCTTTTCATGACCTTTTAAAATTTTTCTTACACTTTCTTCAAGGTTCTTCCAGCTTTTTTGCACCTGCATCCTGATCACAAAGCTGGGTGTTTTAGGCTGTTATCTCAGTACCCTACTCCTGACAGAAAAGTCTCATTACTATGACTGTGTAACAAGTTGCCCCAAAGCTTAGTGGTAGTTAGCAGCCCTGTATTATGGTCCAGGTTCTCTGCGTCATGATTTCAGACAGGATTTCGGACAGAGGAAAAGGCTCATCACTGCTCCACTCATTTTCAGCTGGGGCTGCTCAAAGACTAGACCTGAAATCATAGGAAGATTCACATATCTGTCAGGTGATGTTGGGAAGACTCGAACAGCAAAAGGCCAAAAGAGCTGAGTTGCTCAGGCATGTCTCACTCCCCATTAGCACACCAGCTTGATGACTTTGGGGAAGCCACACTGCTTACACGTGGGCTCAGGACTCCCACGGCAAGTTTTGAAAGAGAGGTAGGCAAAAAACTGTGTCATCTTCCCAACCTAGACTAAGAAGTCACAGAGCATAACTTCTGCCACGTTCTATTTATTAGAATTAAGTCCCTGACTTGTGACCACATTTACAGAAAAGAGAATTAGACTCCATATCTTGTGGCAGAAATGTCAAAGAATTTGGAAAAATGCATAAAACCAAGACATATGGGTATAATACAGGAAAAAATTAAGAAGAATATTTTAATATTTTAAGAGAGACAATGCAGAATTACAGGACACAGCATGGAAAAACATGGCCCATAATGTGGATCGTTGATATCACAACTTGGCTTCATGTTGTATGCCATTTGAGATGTCTTCAGAGAGATGATCGGAAATTCTGGTGGTGTTGCGCAATGTCTCTCGTATCAATCTTACTACTTCTCATTCCCCAGAGCTTAACCTATTTTTTCCCCTTCACCTGTGGGTGACTCCTGGGCATGTCATGTCACAAATCCACCCTGCCTTAGGACAGGATTTACTTCGACTCTGATGTGTGAGCATCTATCTCTCCTACCTGTTTCACTCCTCTGTAATGAGTCATTGAGACTGAGTCCCTGACCCTTGAGTCTCAGTTCCTATACACGGACCCCTGCTCTATTGCATCATTTTCTGGAAACTTTTTATTCTGAATTACATTACCCATAGGCATGCTAATCCCTCAAATCAGATGTCTAAGGAGGAAAAGTAGTTTCAGTGGACAGCACAGGAGGAAAGGCAGTTAATGCTTATTAAGTTCATTCTCTAAAGAAGACACTGTTAGGTACTGTACATGGGCTAGGTCCCTTAATCTAGGCTGGGAAATGATTCCATATCCTTGTGTATGGCTGGGTAGGATTGGGATACCAAAGAGGCAGGCTAGATTAATAGAAAAGACTACAGTCCCTGCAAGGATCATGTCAAAATGAGAGCTAGGAGAGAGTCTTGGTCACAAAGATAATAAAATCGGGAGATGGTTGGACTAGGGGTATGTGTGTGTGTTTGCAGTTTACTAAACTTTGAATTCCACAAACTTTGCTGGTCTCCTATCCATGCCCAGTTCTAGGTTTCAATAAATATTGTGGAACTGGAAAAGAGTCATTGGGCACCTGGGTGCTGGTTTAGAGAAAAAGAGGGAAAAGCATATATGTAGGGGAGCCAAACACAAGACAATGCTAAAGTCTAAATCTCAATTGCTGTGAGACTTAGGCCCCTAGTTTTAGGATTGCTTCAGGAAGTCAGGAGAACCATGGCTGTAGTTTCCAGGATTGTAGTTCCGATAAGCAAGCAGGGAGAGGAATCCATGAAAGCAGAGTCCTTGCCCTTTTCTTGTCATTCTCCTTAAAAACTAAATTCTCTGAAAAGACTTGGATCCTGTTTCTTACGGATGGAACCAAACACAAACAGAACAGGATGTTACTCTTTCCAACTTCCTGCTGAGCTTCCTTTACCTATCAGTTGCATTCCTCTATTCCACCGTTGATCTAGACTGAATTCAGAGATTTCAATAATTCTTAGGTAGAGAGAACTCTGGGCTCTTTCCTCAAGTTCAAAAATTGAACCACCAAGGTGAGTTACAGAAAGATGTGAGACTTAAGACAAAGGAGCAATCATATCATGGCAGATATGACAGAAATGTCAAGCTGTTACAATTTCCTTTCTACAGGACACATAGCCAGATTCCATTTCTCAGCCTCCCTGTAGGAAGGTGTGCCCATATGACCAGCTCTAGTCAACAGAAGGTGAGCTGTGATTTGTAACAAAGCCCCTCCCAGTTTGATTTTTGTCTGACACATTGATTTAAGGAGGGTATTGAAGATAGCAGAGTCACAAATGGAGGGTGACTGGGATGCCGAATGGTCACAAGGAGAAGAGTTATCTAAATAATCAAAATCCTTTTTGAGAGAGTTGTAAGGGAAAAACAAGCTTAGACTATATGCGTTTCTGAAATTTGGGGGTATGTCTTTTACATCAACTCCCATACCTTTAAGTAATAAAGTAGGTGTTCTTGGGTTAGAAAAGCTAAACACACAACTTATAACCTCATTGAGCTTTTAATATATTCTGGAAAGATAAGTATGACCATGGCAAATTGACTAACAACTAAGGGATATTAGTATATAAAAATGAGCCCAATACAAGTTCTGTGGATAAATATCACTATATGTTTAATTTCTTGAGAAGATAAAATATTAATTGCATTTTTGAAAAATTGGTAGTCCTTTTATATGAAGAAGGAAAAGAAGAGTATTGAGGATGTGGTACTGAGAAAAGCAACTAACAAGAAGGGATGTGTGGTTCAGAAGACTGTAAACAGACAAGGCTGGCTAGAGCATATAGTGTGTGCAAGATATTAAAGAAGAGTATGGATATAAAGGTATGTTAAGAACAAATTTCACAGATACTTTAATATAAAATAGGGTATTTATAATTTATATGCAGTACAAACACATTTTTAGATAGGATTGCCATGGTGAAGGCAACATTTTAGAAAAGGTAAGGCATGGGATAACTGGTATCTAGAATGCCGGTGAGAAAAATACTGAAATAATTGTAATATTGGCAAGAAGTGCCTAAACTAAGATGGTGGAAATGAGAATAAAAATTCAGGACACTGAATAAGTCACTGGGTGACTTAGTCAGTTGAGTATCTGACTCTTGACTGAGACTCAGGTCATGATCTCAGGGTCATGAGATCAAATCCTGCACTAGGCTCCACGCTCAGTGGGGAGTCTGCTTGAAATTCTCTCTCTCCCTCTCCCTCTGCTTCTCCTTTCCTCTCTCTCTTTCTCGCAAATAAATAAAATCTTTTTAAAAATGCAAGACACTTCCTCTTTTGGCTAAGCCTCCCACCATCAGCAACTATAAAACTGGGGGGAAAATGTGGGAAGCAACTGATTCAGGCATCAGACAAGAGACAGAACAAGGCAGTGGTTCCTGTAAAAGGGGAAACTTGTGCTCCAGGAGTGCCATGGCTCTCTGTATAAAGCTGCTTTTTTTAATATCTTCCCCATGCAGGTAAGTCAAAACTTCTTTAAATACAACTTCTCTTGTAGTTTACATATGAATATATCATCTTACAGTTAACTTCCCCCTTTAATCTAATTGGAGTTTATGTTCAGAAATTAGTTACTATGCAAATGAATACTAAAGTCTCTGCAAAGCACATAAAAACCTAATTTTTACAAGTACGAAACAATCACATTCAATAGAAAATGCTTTAAAATAATTATTCTTGGGGCACCTGGGTGGCCAAGTCAGTTAAATGCCCACCTTCAGCTCAGGTCATGATCCTGGGGTCCTGGCATTGAGCCCCACATCAGGTCCTTGCCTAGAGGGGAGCTTGCTTCTCCCTCTCCCTCTGCCACTCCCTCTGCTTGTGCTCTCTCTCTCTCTCAAACAAATAAAATCTTTAAAAATAAATAAAATAAAATATTTGTTCTTAATTCAGCCTCCTGGCAAACTTAGTATATCAGACATTGCCCACACTCACACTCTTGACACAGCTGCCCCAAGAGATGCTCAGCAGGGAGAATCCTGACAGCACCTCAGCCGTTCTGCTCATTCAATAGACCCGGTAATGAGAGAGAGTAAATATCCCAAGGTTAGCAATTTGCCAGACACAGGACATGGTAATACTTATGTCCTTCTGGATTGGCAATTCGTGAGCATCTTCTACTTGGCTCTCAGAAGGATTCCAGTGGGACTGGACACCAGTTGTCTATGCTACTGAACAACTCAGACAATAACTTTGAACGACCTACCATTATACTGATTCTCACCCTTCCCTTGTTCCTAGCACTTCAGTCTTGTTCCTCTTATCACTTCCCAAAATAAATTACTTGAATGCAGGCTCTTGACTCAGTTTCTACTTGTTTGGTAGACCCAGGCTGAATCATTTAGTAAAATAATTTTTTATATTTTTTTCTTATTTTAGAGACTCTGAAGCAAGCTGTTCTCTATACTTATATTTTTGTCTTATTTCACAGAGAACACTTCCTTCATGTCACCCACCCACAAAACAATGGCAGTACAAATATACATTGTCTGTGTTCATGTGTGTCTACACACGTCATGAAAAAAAATTACATGTCTTATCCTGGTACTGAAGACCTTCTATATTCAGTTCCCATTTACCTATCCAATGCCATTGATCATTTTACCCTAACACAAAGAGTTAATGAAATTCAAACTTCTTTCCTTACTTTCTTCCCCCATATCTAAAACTTGTTACTCATCTAAATATTTCTATTTCCATGTCTTCATTTTATCCAATCCTACCCATTTCTCACCACTTAACTGTATACAAAGGTTTAACATTTATTAGATATTGCATTCTATTATTTCCAGAATAACCAAAATTAATCACAAATAAGTATGAATTTCCCTGAGAGGAAAAGAATGAGGAGAGAAGGCAAAGCCACTCCAGGTGGAAGAATCTGCTTATGCTCACCAACACACACACACACACACACACACACACACACACAAGAAAGAAATGTTCAAGAATGCATTCTTGTGGAAGAATCTGCCTATACAAGAAAAGAAAAAAAAGAGAGAAAAAAAGGCATGCTCAGTGAATTTTAATTTTAATAAAATGTTAAGGAATAAATGTCCAAGACAGCCTTGGAGTAATCAATTTTATAAACTTTTCCCATGACCCACACTGAAGAATACATTTTATTTTACCATCCATTATTAGGGTCAACATGTAATTTCTCATCTAACCTAGGAGAATGTGACCAGGACTCCAAGAGGTAATGAGGCTGGGAACACAGACATAAATGAGGTTTCTCCTAGGCAAATCGGAATGCATATTTACTCTAACCACTGGTACCTGCTCAAGTGTCTTAAGCTTTATAGTGAGCGATGCACACTGATATTTCTCTTCTCTTCTAATCCACATTTTTTAAAGTGCTGCTGTGACCCATTTTATTGATGTCATGCTCACTAAGGGTTAAAAAGCACTGGCTTAGAGGGAAAGAGATGTACTTGAAAGCCCTTCCATTTATTCCCTACCAAGAACTGTAGATACAGGTGAAAGAAAGAATGTGAGCACTGGAGTGACCTGGCTCTATTTATATGTTCCAAAGGCTGTTCTTAGAGGAGGTGAGCTTTGAAGTTGATAAAACCAGGGGTTAAGTTCGAACAGTCTTTCCCCTTTATTCCTACCCTACTCTGGGTAATTAAGCGGATCACTTAGGGATTTTGCTCAGTCTGGACAAATTAGAATTTTCTATAAATAACAATATAAACTTATACACAACACACACCAAAAAAAAATCCTAAATTCATTGGAGTTTAAATGGATAACAATTTCTCCACAGTAGTCTATTTTCTTCACTCAATGTTAACTGAAACTGCATATGTCTCGATCTCTTCAGATCCTTTCAAGGTGTAACATTTCTGAGTTTTGTCATACATTCTACTTTCTTCAGCTTCCAAATTCAGTTTAGGTTATGATGTATAAAGTTGCCATTTTATCCCATGTAAACTAGAGTCTGAGAATAAACAACAAGAAAATCAAATGTTTTTGAAATTGTGTTCCATTTGTTCCCAGGAGAAACGATAAAGCTTGATTTAAAGACTTTAAAACTTTATCTGGACAATCAAGGCAATTACAGCTAAAGTGCAAGACTGTATATAATAATGTTCCCAATTATGTGATTTATTTCATGGTTGTTATAAAGGAACAAGGAAAGAGACAAGTATGAGCTGGGATACATCCTAGGAAATCTTTGCAATTATGACATTATTTGAATCTATACCTTACAGAGTAAAACGTGAAAGTAATCACTCCTGGTAAATAATTCAAGAACATGCTTGATCAAAGATGATTCAGTAGTATCATCCATGTCTTCATTCATTACAGAAACTCTAAAAAGCAGCAGATCTTACCAATTTTTCACACAGTTTTGTTCCCTATAGTATTTCTTTGACTCATGATATATTGACACTGTGTAGCAACTGTACCCAATAATTTTATAAAACACAATTTATGAACTATAAAAAGCAAACACCCAAATTCAGAGTCTAAATAGGAGTCAATAATTGGCTGAGAAAATAAATACTAAATTTTGATCATGAGGAGAAAAATTTAGCTGCAATCTTTTTAAGCTGAATTATGGGTATGGTGTTTATTAGAATTCCTTACATCACTAATACTTTTTAATGGATTTGAATATCATTTTAAATAGTAGTTAACCTGTTTATCTGCATGGCTTCAAAGACTGAAAGACCTATAAGAGCAACCTAGTTATAAGAGCAATCAATATATCATAATTTAGAACTAGAGGTGAAAGCTTATATTTACAGTGGGTTTAGCCCCAAGTAGCTAGAATGGGAGGGAAAAAATGGTATCTTTTTTTTTTAAGATTGTATTTATTTATTTGACAGAGACACAGCAGGAGAGAACACAAGCAGTGGGGGCGGGGGAGAGGAAGAGGGAGAAGTAGGCTTCCTGCTAAGCAGGGAGCAGGATGAGTGGCTAGACCTCAGGACCCTGGGATTATGACCTTAGCGGAAGGCAGATGTTTAATGACTGAGCCACCCAGGTGCCCCTGAAAATGGTATCTTTAAATTAAGAAACATTACTAATCTTAGAGCTATGAGCTCGGAAGATATAAGATGGACAGAATGGGAAAATACAATCCCTTTAAAAACTGCAGAGGAAAACAATAAGAAGCATTTATAGGCATATAAAATTTAATCTTACTATTATAGAAACTCCATATACAACGTATATGTATCAAAATCAATGTATCAAAAAGTAACAAATGTTTCTGGTTGCACATGTTAGAAGTCTGGAAGAGTCCGCTCTGTCTTAACAAGTAAAAAGCTGACCAGACCGAAATATCAGCAACTCTCCTTGGATCTTTAAGACCAAGGAGGGCACAGGGGAAAACACCACCCCCAAGACTGGAGAGACATGACAGGCAAATACAGGGAACAGCAGCTTACCAGAGCAGAGACTTAAGAGTAGAAACCACTGTGGGAACCGGCGGGGGTGGGAGGTAGAAAAACTGGAACAGTAATTTGAAAATTGCTGGAGGCTCACTGCAGGCAGCTCAGAGTTAAAAACTTCAGAAGGTTTTGATTTGAATCTCCCTGATGGCTAGTGATGATGAACATTTTTTCATGTGTCTGTTAGCCATTTGTATGTCTTCTTTGGAGAAGTGTCTATTCATGTCTTCTGCCCATTTTTTGACATGATTATCTGTTTTGTGTGTGTTGAGTTTAAGGAGTTCTTTATAGATCTTGGATATCGGCCCTTTGTCATTAGTGTCATTTGTAAATATCTTCTCCCACATTGAGATACCACCTTACACCAGTTAGAATGGCCAAAATTAACAAGACAGTAAACAACAAGTGTTGGAGAGGATGTGGAGAAAGGGGAACCCTTTTACACTGTGGGTGGGAAATCAAGTTGGTGCAGCCACTTTGGAAATGTGTGGAGATTCCTTAAGAAATTAAAAATAGAGCTACCCGGGGTGCCTGGGTAGCTCAGTGGGTTAAAAGCCTCTGCCTTCAACTCGGGTCATGATCCCAGGGTCCTGGGATCGAGCCCTGCATCGGGCTCTCTGCTCAGCAGGGAGCCTGCTTCCCTTCCTCTCTCTCTCTGCCTCTATGCGTACTTGTGATCTCTCTCTCTGTCAAATAAATAAATAAAATCTTAAAAAAAAAAAAAAAAGAAAAGAAAAACAGAGCTGCCCTCTGACCCTGCAATTACACTACTGGGTATTTACCCCAAAGATACAGATGTAGTGAAAAGAAGGGCCATATGTACACCAATGTTCATAGCAGCAATGGCCACAGTCACCAAACTGTGGAAAGAACCAAGATGCCCTCCAACAGACAAATGGATAAAGAAGATGTGGTCCATATACACTATGGAGTATTATGCCTCCATCAGAAAGGATGAATACCCAACTTTTGTATCAACATGGATAGGACTGGAAGAGATTATGCTGAGTGAAATAAGTCAAGCAGAGAGAGTCAATTATCATATGGTTTCACTTACTTGTGGAGCATAAGGAATAACATGGAAGACATTGGGAGATGGAGAGAAATGAGTTGGGGGAAACTGGAGGAGGAGACAAGCCATGACAGACTGTGGACTCTGAGAAACAAACCAAGGGTTTTGGAGGGCAGGAGGGTGGGGGCTTGGGTGAGCCTGGGGTGGGTATTAAGGAGGGCATGTAATGCATGGAACACTGGGTGTGGTGCATAAACAATGAATTTTGGAACACTGAAAAAAATTAAATTAAATTAAATTAAGGAAAAAAAAAACTTCAGAAGGATCCAGTCATACCTGGACCCTCACAATACTGTGAGATTTACCTTCAGGAGCTCAAACAGGTTCCTACAATAAATATTGGAGAAAAACCTCCTATTGCTTCCAGTAGGAAGAAGGAAAATGGAACCATTTTGAAGTACACCAGAATACTCTGTTCTTAAACAGGCCTGCCCACAGGTGAAGCCAATTAACCAGAGCCTTACCTGCTGGCATATTATCAGAGCTTAACCTGGGAAAGGAAATACTCAATTATTTTTTCCCCAGAGCACACTATATTTATTGAGAAAAATCTGCACATGAGTGGACCCACACAATAGAAACACATAGTGTCCAAGGGTCTACTGGAGTACATTATTTAATAGGGAATATGGCTTCAGACAAGATAGGAAATACTCAACTTTAACCAGCTCTAGCCTTCCACATGTAAAAAGAGATATACCCAACACCAGCCCATCCTAGCCATCTCATTCTACCTAAACTGTGGGTGGCGGGTAGGGGAGAAAAACACAGAAAATCTTGGGTAGTTCACAGGTCAAGACACAGGCTCAGTATAAGATTAAGACCTAATCATAGGACTATAGAATGCAACCCCTCCCCCACACCTCACCATCTAACACTAAAGGACTATTTATAGCAGTTACTTTTACCCAGTGCTTCATGTTTAGCTAACAGTTTGTTCAAAATAATAATACCAAAAATGTATTATATCACATATGTTTGTGTATATATCATGTATTACAGCTTATGTATGACTATATATAAGTGATAGGAAGGACATGAATAATACAAGGGATGGGAAGGAGGAATTAAAATTGTTTTGTTATTATAAGGGATTCACGCTACATAGAAGTGCTATACTGTTATTTAAAAGTAAGCTTGGGGACACCTGGGTGGCTCAGTCGGTTAAGCGGCTGCCTTCGGCTCAGGTCATGACCCCGGCGTCCTCGGATGAGTCCCACATCGGGCTCCTTACTCGGCAGGGAGCCTGCTTCTCCCTCTGCCTCTGCCTGCCACTCTGTCTGCCTGTGCTCACTCTCTCTCTCTCTCTGACAACTAAATAAATAAAATCTTAAAAAATAAATAAATAAATAAATAAAAGTAAGCTTGGATTAGCTGTAAATATATATTGCAAACATTAGAGTAACTCCCCCCAAATTCTTAAGTATAATCAATATGCTAACAAAAAGAGAAAATGGAATAATATAAAGTGCCCAATAAAAAACACAGAAAGAAGAAAAAAGTGGAAGAAAAATTAGGAACAAAGAATAATGCAATGAATAGAAAACAGTTACAAATATGGTAAATATTTATTCACATCTATAAATAATCACCTTGAATGTCAATGGTGCAAATGTACCCATTAAAAGACAAATTGTCAGAGTGGATCAAAAAACACAATCCAACTAACTATGCATTGTCTATAAAAACTTGTTTTAAATATAAAGACACATTTAGATGAAAAGTAAATGGACAGAGGAAAATATACTACAGTAACATTAATAAAAAGAAAGCAGGAGAAGCTCTATTAATTTCAGACAGAGAAGACCTCAAAGCAAGGAAAATTATCAGGAATAAAGAAGGGAATTAAGTTAAGATAAAGGGGCCAATTCTCCAGCTCTTTAACATCCATATGCCTAACAACAGAGTGTCAAACTATGTAAATTAAAAACTAATAAACTTGCAAAAAGAAATCAATGAATCCACTACTCTAGTTTGAGACTTCAACACCCCTATATCAGAAATGGACAGATCCAAAAGGCAGAAAATCAGCAAGGACATAATTGAACTCAACAACACTACCAATCAAATGGATATAATTGATACCTGTTGACTACTTCATCCAACAACAAAATAATGCACATTCTCCTCAAGTTCATCTGAGACACTTACTAAAATAAACCACAGCACAGGCCATAAAACACAAGTTAACAAATTTAAAAGAATAGACATTCTACAATGTCTACTCTAAGACCATAGTGGAATTAAACTAGAAATCAGTAAAGAAAAGATAACAGGAACGTTTCAAAATGTGGAGATTAAACAACACACTTCTAAATAATACATGAACGAAAGAAGTCTTAAGAAAAATTGAAAGATATTTCAATGTAGGTGGAAAAAATGCAGCTTATTATTTGTGGGATAATAAGCACTGAAACAGTGCTTCGAACAAAATTTATACCATTGAACGTATATGTTAGAAAAACTGAAATATTAAAATAAACAATTTAACTTTCTACCTTAGAAAACTAGGAGAAAAGAGCAAATTAAATCCAAAGCAAGCAGAAAAAAAAGCAATACTACTAGAAATTAACACATGGGGCACCTGGGTGGCTCAGTGGGTTAAAGCCTCTGCTTTCGGCTCAGGTCATGATCCCAGGGTCCTAGGATTGAGCCCCACATCGGGCTCTCTGCTCCGCGGAGAGCCTGCTTCCTCCTCTCTCTCCCTGCCTGCCTCTCTTACCTACTTGTAATCTCTGTCTGTCAAATAAATAAATAAAATGTTAAACAAAAAAAAGAAATTAGCACACATTGGGGAGGGTATGTGCTAATGGTGAGTGCTGTGAAATATGTAAGCCTGATGATTCACAGACCTGTACACCTGGGGCAAATAATACATTATATGTTAATAAAAATTTTTAAAAATTATAAAAAAAGAAATTAGCACAAATCAATAAAACTGAAAACAGGAAATCAATGAAGAAAATCAACAAAATTGAAAGCTGAATTTTTAAGATCAATAAAATTGATAAGCCATTAACCAAGCTAACAGGAAAAAAGAGAGACAGACAGAGAAGAGACAAATTCTTAATATCATAAATGAAAGAAGGGACACTGCTACATATTCCATGAACATTAAAAGGATAATAAGGAAATATTATGAACACTTCCACAAATTTGGTAACTAGATGAAATGTAAAAATTCTTTAAAAAACATTATCTGCCAAAACTCACACAAGTTTATATATTTATGTTACATTATAATATTATATTATGACAAGTTTGCATGGGGCAAGGTTAAAAAACAAAAGCCAATCAATTTCCTTTATACCAGAAATGAAAAAGTTAAATTTGAAATTAAAACACAATATCATTTATATGAGCATCTAAAAAAAACTGAAAATAACTAGGTATATATTTAACCTAATATATAAAAGACCTATATGAAGAAAATTGTAAAACTTTGATTAAAAAAAATTAAAAAGAGCTAAATAAGTGGAAAAATAGTCCATGCTCATATATAGAAAAACTCAACATAGTCAAGAGGTCAATTCTTTCCAAATTAATCTATAGATTCAATGCAATTTAAATCAAAATCCCAGGAAGTAATTCTGCACATATTAGGGCAAATATAAGTATATGAAAGGCTATCCATATCATATCTTTTAAAAATTGCAAATTAAAACAACAATGAGATACTACTACACACCTATAAGAATAGCCAAATTCTGAAACACTGACAACACCAAATGCCAGTGAGGAGGTGGGCCAACTAGAACTCTCATTCAGTGCTGGTGGGAATTCAAAATGCTATAGCTACTTTAGAATACAGTTGTCAGTTTCTTACAAAATTAAGCATATATTTTTTAAAGATCTTGTTTATTTATTTGACAGAGAGAGAGATCACAAGTACACAGAGAGGCAGGCAGAGAGAGAGGAGGAAGCAGGCTCCCTGCCGAGCAGAGAGCCCAATGCGGGGCTCGATCCCAGGACCCTGAGATCATGACCTGAGCTGAAGGCAGAGGCTTAACCCACTGAGCCACCCAGGCGCCCCAAAATTAAGCATACTTCTACCATATGATCCAGAAGCTGGACTCCTTGGCATTTCACTCAAAGAAGGTGAAAACTTATGACCACACAGAATACTACACAGAGATATTAACAGCAGCTTCATTCAGAATTGACAACACATGGAAGAAACCAAATGATCTTCAATAGGTGAATGGGAAATAAGTTGTAGTATACCTAGATGATGGAATATTATTCAGCACTAAAGAAAAATGAGCTATCAAGCCATACAAAAAATGAGAAACCTAAAATGCATATTACCAAGTAAAAGAAGCCAATGAGAAAGGGCTACATGTTGTACAATTCCAACTATATAAAATTCTGAAAAAGACAAAAATATGGGGACAGTAAAAAGATCAATGATTGCCAGGCACTGGCAGCGGGGAGAAGGTGGGATGAACAGGTGAAATACAAAGAATTTTTAGGGCAGTGAAAACACTCTATGTGACACTTTAATGATGAGTACATGTCATTACATATTTTTCCAAATCCATAGAATGTACAACACTAAGTGTGAACCCTGATGTAAACTATGGACTTAGGATGATTATAATGTATCAATGTAGGTTCACCAATTGTAACAAATGCACAACAAATGTAGCAGACAGAGGCTGCATGGGGAATCTCTGTACCTTCCGGTCCATGCTGCTATAAATTTTTTCTTAAAAAATAATTTTTTTATTTTTATTTTTTATAGAGAGAGTGAGAGAGAGCATGAGTAATAGGGGAAGGGAAGAGGGACAGAGAATCTTAAGCAGGCTCCATGCTAAGCATGTAGCTTGATGCTAGGTCTGATCCCAGGACCCTGAGATCACGACCTGAGCTGAAATCAGGAGTTAGACTCTTAACCACCCAGGTGCCCCCAAAAATAAAGTCTTAAAAGAAAGTAATAGAAATCATTTTTTTGTAAATATGGAGATTATAATAGAATAAAGATTCTAAAGGAAATAATCATGTCTGGGGATTGAAATGATTGGGGCTTAGAAGAACAGGGGCAACTATTTTCATTATAAGCCTTTCAGCATGATTTGACTCTTTTAAATTAAATGCATGCATTACTTTGATTAAGCCAAAAAGTTTTGGAAGAGTATGTGAATGTAACTAGAATATAGTGATAGTAACTACATTTAAAACACTTCTCATAACTCTATAGGCTCTTATACCATGAATAAGTTAAAAAAATCAGATCTGACATATTTATTTCACTCTTCATACTATTATCCAAACTTTTTTCATTTTTCCATAATTTGGAGACAATATTTGTAATCACAATGAAAGATAGCATAGCTGGTCTTAAATGTACAATTCTTTCACTATCTAGCACAAGATAATCTTTAACAAATTTAAGAATTAATGTTTAATCTAAACAGTATTTTACATATTTCATTTTGGGGGTAATAAATTATTTTGAGGCAGACTTTGTTAACTTTAAAAAGTAAATACGCATTTTTCCAAATCAAATAATTAACCATGGTTTCATTCCAGAGATGAGGTAATCTTTCTGGCTAGATATACTTTGGATTTGGTCAGGTTAAAATTAATATTTATAAAACACAATAATCTAGAGAATGTTCTGCCTTACTAGATTTTTAAAAAATTAATACCCATGAATGATAGTCAACAAAAATACTGTTAGAAAATAAGAAAAAATGTTGTTAGATATAGAGAGAATTATTTTATGCCCAGAGCCTAGAGAATAATGAAAATGAAATTGTACATCCTAGCTTAAGGTGAGTGTGCACATCTTATTTGGCAGACTTGAGCTGACAAAAAGCCCAATTCTATTAAAATCATATTGTTCATGGGGCACCTGGGTGGCTCAGTGGGTTAAAGCCTCTGCCTTCAGCTCAGGTCATGATCCCAGGGTCCTGGGATAGAGCCCCGCATCCGCATCTGGCTCTCTGCTCAGCGGGGAGCCTGCTTCCTCCTCTCTCTGCCTGACTCTCTGCCTACTTGTGATCTCTGTCTGTCAAATAAATAAATAAAATCTTTAAAAAAAAAAAAGCTATTTTAAAAAAAAGTAAATAAATAAAATCATATTGTTCATGGCCATACAAGGAAAGATTTATGGGAAATAAGAAAGATAATAGAGAAAACTATTGAAATTTTCTAATAGCATGCAACACTGCTACAGGGTAAAGAATAAAGCCTAGATTCTTTTCCTTCACTGGCAAAAAGGCTGGGCCTCAGATTATTCATCAGCACTATAAACAAAGCTTATTTTGTGAAACAAGTAAATCCAGTCTATTTTTGTTTGTTTGTTTGTTTTACTTTGGTGGATTCCACACTAATGAAGATTCCTTCCTACTGCTTTAACATAATAAATGTCTATGATTATTGAGGGTAAGATGTACCAGCCTTTTAGGCCCCTAAATTGAGGACCATTATTATGGTTTGTTTTAATGTTGGTGTACTGAATTTTATTTTTACCTATGCGAATTAAATTGCAAGATTTTGCGTTAAGTCCAAATCAGATGAACTGAGTCTTACTGCATCTAATTCATCCAACTAAATCTAATTAAATATTACGTAAGGACTTACTATATAATGGCAAATCAGTTTAATATCTAGCAATTGTTCTTTTATTATTTTTTCATTAAAAATAGTATAGAAACATTTTTCTATTGCTGGGTATATATCTATTTACAGAAGACTTTCAGTAGAGATTTTATAAATGAGGGGGCAAAAAAGCATAAATTAGGAGTTAATGCCTATACTTTTAATGTGAAGCCTAAAATTAACTTCTGCCAAAAACACCATACTAGTTTTGAGGTTGTAAATAATTCTGTGACCATCCCTCACACTTTCCTCTCAGATGTATATATTTTCTACTTCATATCCATTGCTCAGATTAGCTCTTTTCTTTGAATTTTATTATAATAGACACATTGGGGTTGGCTAGTCTTTGTTCTATCCTTTCTTGTTAAGAACCCTGTCATCCAGGTCCAATGGCTTTGTATATGATTCAAATGTTTCCTTTCACAGAAACAACTTTTAACCTGCAATGCAAAACATCATCATTATGGGAGGGATGAGAACAAACGACAGCATGATACAGCTGTCTTCTGAACTGTGCTCTTATTGACCTATTTACCAATTATAGCTATCTCATTTTAACATCGTACATTGCGGGTATGCATAAAGGACAGGAGATAACGCTTATGAAAGCGGAATCCATACAAGTATGAGAGGGAGGTTACTCCTATTTCTTATAAAATTTACCAAAAGGCAAACACTAAGAAGACAAATATAAGATTGAAGGTCTGAATTAATCCATACTCATTTCAGTGGTGTTATGGCAGATTTGATGGATTAGAAAGCATTTCAGCATTATTAATAAAACTATTAATATTATAGGTATGCTAAGTTGCTGCTATAAAATGAAGGATGCTTTTTTTTTTCCCCTCAGTGGTTAACTGAATAGGATTCCAGAAATATCAAAAACATTTCAGAGCAATGTTATAGGAGTCATTTGCCGCTGGCAGGTTCCATTTTAGCAAGGAAGGTTTAGTAAGGAAACTATGTCAATCCAGTGTCACATCTTTGCCATTTCACATAAGGCAAGTGCAAATGGTTATGTGTGTGTGTGTATGTCAAAATGGATTAGATGCACTTTGTACAACTAAGCTCAGTGAAGTCATCAGATGATAAGGATTAGAAAACAAACTCCATAATTCTCCAAATTTAAAGTTATATTCATGGGAACCATTTTTAATGATCTTTCCTTAGAAAGTGCTAATAATAAATTAGTTCAGAACTTTTTACACTGTACCCATATTTTGATATAGACAGTCATTTTTTAATTCTTTTCAGAAGTACAGAATTGATGGAAATAGCTTGGGAAATAGATATGGACAGTGAGTCTCAATAAGAGAAATATGAAACATTCATCACTTTATAATGAAGATAGAAAATAATTCCAGAAGTAAAAGTTAACTTTATAAATCTATTAGCTAAATTATTAATAATCCCAGCCAAGAAAAACATCTACCATCAAGAAAAAATATACCTTTAATTTTGCCTAGAAAGGTTAGTAGTCATTGAAAAAGTAGGTCAGCGAAATAACTGGATTACTGAAAATAATCAGAACTGACAGGTGGACTACAGAAGTCTATAGGCTATAGATTTTTGGTTTGAATGTTTTTGTAAAGATGGCATTTCTTGGGAGATAGATGAAAATTAATAAGATTATGCTAATTTACAGCATAAATTAAAATGTTTTATGAGACTAATACCATTGAAGACTTTTACTGGGCACTGTTAAAAAGTTAGGTAAAATTTATCATCCTAATTGTGTATTCATTTTATACTTTTCAAAATCAGTAACTCTCCAAGTCAGTCACCTTAATGCAAATACACTTTGGATGAGATATTTGATAACACATAACCTCAAAATGATGGTAAAATTTCAAATACTTCAGTAGATTCTGAAGTTCACGCGAGAAGAATCATCTAAATGATATTTAAAAAAATAGGTCTAAGCAAGTGTAAACAGTTTTTTTTAAATAGTTCTATGTAATTTTAATACTTCTGTGTTATAATGCTTTACAAATTTAACATATTTAAAAATGTATTAGGGGGCTAGAATTTTAGAGAAGAGTGATAATGGATTTACTTATGCAGGTCAAGTTTTAAATTTTGTATTATTCTGAAATGGCTTCCTCTGTTACTTGATGTGTCACTACATTCTCTGGATTTCAAATTGATGGTAAATGTCTTTGCCCCCAATTGAAGATCCCATGTCAAATATGCTGTCTGCAAGAAAATGCATCACTCTAAAGTGTATTTTAAATCTATTAATAAAGGCACTTTCCACCCTGGTAATTTGCATAGAACACAGTGAAGCAAAGAAGCATGCAATGCCTTCCAGCTAGATGCTAATAAGGCCACAGGGAGAAAAAAAAAGTTATTTCAAATATATTCTGCATAATACCCTGGGTCTTTCTCTAAAATAGGCTGAAGATTCCTCTATTGCTTATACTGCAAAAATTTAGAACACTTTCAAATAAAATAATCTTTACCACTTTTCTGAAGGAAATTATTACATGGTGCTCTTAACTGATCTATTTTTAGGAGCCAAAAGCAGCAGGGTATGTCAGAAAGGGCTGCTTCATGAATTATGTATTTGTCCTTTTTCCACTTGGCTACATTCCTTCTATTTTATGAATCCTTGAAATCCTGAGAATGTAAGTTTTAGGTTGAAATTTTCAAAATTTCCTAGCCACGCGCTTACTTCTCCAGCCACATCTTTCTACTGGCCACTTTCTCCTAAGAGAGACATTCGAGACCTTTACTTCATGAAGTATACTAAATAGAATCATTTTCTTAGTGAAGGCTGCAGATCAATGGAATTGCTTTTGTTTGTATCATAAAGTTATTAATTATCGTTATTATTTTCACTTCCCTAAAGTTGTACTTACAGTTTCACTCAAACTGTATAATATTCTCAAGCTTTGCATTGTGTTATATAATTGATTTTTTATTACCGGTTTACTGTTTTACCAGAAAATGACAACAAAATTGTTGAAATTAAGTAAAAATGGAAAGTAAACTGGTTGTAGAAATCCTATAATTGCCATTACTAAAATATTGTAGCTACAAAATTATATTCCTATAGGCACAAAATTTCTCTATAAAACGTTGAGTAACAAAAATAATTCTGCCAACATCTGAGACTAATACTTCAGAAATAAGGGAGCCTTTTCTTCTGACCCTGAGAAATTTTTATATTGCACATAAAAATATTGATTTGCCTCATTCTCACAAGAACATTTACTCAGATGTGAATAGGAGGAACTGTCTTACTGAAAGAAGCTCTTGCTCTGCCCGCCATCCTTTTGTCTTTATCTAATTCCATCATCTCAAATACCAAAACTCCCTTTCACAGTGGTTTGCCGTTACTTGTCATGCATGACCTTCTGTATTTTACCTTCTCCTTTCTTTGTCTCTAGAAAAGCTGAAAAGAAAAGTAATAGTTTTCCTGCCTTTCCCAAAGCCTGTTCATGCTCAGTGCTCTCACTGCAGCAGGTCAAAGAAGGTGAAACTCCTTTTCCATAGACTGTTTTCTTAACCTGAGAAGTCCACATTGTACTTACATAATATATCAAATGTAATTTTAGCTTTTGAACCGTGATTTCAGCCGACATCCCCCCCCCAAATTTGAAGAAGCTAGTTCGGATTTATTATGAACTATTTTTAATGATACTGTTAGGAAGTTAATGTGATGGTAAGACTTTTTGCAATCACCTTTTTAAAGACCAAGAATTATTTCCATTGGTAATTTATTAGAAATATAGTATGAACTAAAATAAAATGTGCTGTTTAAAATAAACATCTTGCAGAATGATTTTTCTCATGTTAAAAACCATTTAATTTGCAACAAATAATTACTAAATTTCCAATAACATAATTGTCTGAAGGTGTTTTCCAAGAAAAATAAAATTAGTACTTACTCTTTTCTATTCAAAATGTTAAAACTAGTGATTGCTGATGATGTTAAGATATAGCAATAATTCATCAAAATGAATATTAAGTATGAGCAAAAGTCAATAATGTGAAAGGATAAACCAGAGTGTGCAAAGAGGAAATTTACAAATTATGCGCTTCTATAATTTCAAAATTACTGTTGAAGAAAAGGAAGTTATCACTTGTTCCCATTTACCTGTTAACTAATCTTTATTCCTTTTAGAATTTCTTCAATATTTCTATATTCTAAATCCACATATAGTTCCTTGGGTATTTATCATACACTTCTTATCTTTAAAGTTAAAATTTCAGGGGCACCTGGATGGCTCAGTGGGTTAAAGCCCAGATTCTGGGCCCCTCCGAGGGGTGTCATTACTTGGTCCCATCTTCTGCTTATTCTGGATCTCCTGGACAACTTCAGTGCCTTCAATTATTTTCCTATATTAGGACACAAACGGTACTTTCTTGTTTTAGAAATAGGAGTTCCTTAATCAATTGGTAAGGTATAATTTATAAATCAGTTTGAAAATAATCTTAACAACAATAATCTCAACAACTAGCCCAGATATATCCTGTAATTTAAGTTCAATAAATTACAAGAATTCATTATATACCACTGGTATGTACCTCCTTCTCTACTCTACTTTTTACTAAATTAAAATGAGCCAGAAAAAGAAAGGTGGATTTGTAAAAATGTTTCATAGAGGAAAAAAAAAAGCCACACTGCAGCACATTAAAAGGATTAGTCACCATGATCTAGTGGGATTTATCCTTGGGATACAAGGATGTTTCAACAAATTAATCACTGTGATACATCATATTAATGGAAAGAAAAAAAGTCATATGATTATTTCAATATATGCAAAAGAAGGCATTGAAAAAACAACATCCACTCGTGATAAAAAATTTTTAAAAAATTGGATATAAAGAAATGAACCTCAGCATAATAAAGGCCACATATGACAAGCTCATACCTAATATCATACTCAATGTTAAAGGTTGAAAGCTTTTCTTCTAAGATCAGGCACAAGACAAGGATGCCCACTGTCACCTCTCCTACATAACATAGTACTGGAAGTCTAAGCCAGAGCAATCAAGCAGGAAAAAAAAAGAAAAGGTATCAGAACTGGAAAGAAAGAACTGGAAAGGAAGAAGTAAAGTGGTCTCTATTTGCAGTTGACATATTACATATAGTAAATCCTAACAACTCCACCAAAAAATTGTTAGATCTAATCAATGAATTCCGTAAAGTTGCAGGATACAAAATTAACATACGAAAATCACTTTTTCAAGTTGTAGCTTCTATTTGTCTATACTATAATATATACTAAATGTATATACTAAATATTACACTATGTTCCCTGTTACAGAAATATAATGACAAAACTGTTACTATGCCCAAAGATCTATATTTCAAAGATTACATGGATTGTTATTTAAAGTCATTCAACAAGTTTATAAGGAAAAAAGAAAAATTGTCTCTAGGGTAAAGGT
Organism: Mellivora capensis; assembly: GCA_004024625.1. Classification (NCBI taxonomy): domain Eukaryota; kingdom Metazoa; phylum Chordata; class Mammalia; order Carnivora; family Mustelidae; genus Mellivora; species Mellivora capensis. The sequence goes on from PISX010023235.1 coordinate 21,209, forward strand.
TACCTGCTTTGATTTCTTACTATTATTTTTAATATAATTCAAAATCTGTAAACAAAAAAACCAAAACCAAGTAACAAGGTGAAGTTTAAGTGTTGAATCCAATTCCCACTAAATTTTTGATGAAACAGCACAAAACAGAGAGGAATAATGAAACCAGCAATTAGGGACTCAAGTTCTATTTTTTTAATTAGCCATATGTATAAATGGGCACCCAACTTCTTCCAAGGTCACCTTCTCGTTCCTTGAATGGCAACTGTGATCATGAAGATAACTGTCCAACCATAAGAAAATAATGAAGGAATTATTCATACAAATCAACCAAAATCCTGACGTGCAAGGTATCCTTCAGTGTAACACTGTATACCCGTCATGGTGTGATCTTGAAAGGTCTTACAGGTGAGGCACTAGCCATGTTCTTTGCACTCCAGATCCATAGGCATTTCAGAGAGTTTTGTTCCCAAAGGCCTTTGGTTCATTCTGTTTCCTCATCCTCCCATTGGTCACAGGTCCCCTGCAACTTCCAGTCACAATGAAGGGCCAATTCAAATGGTATCCTCTGTGTGATCTTTTTCTAGTCTCTACATTCCAAATGAATCACTCACCTGATCATACTTAGCTTTTTATGCTAATACTGTGCTATGTGTGCATGTCTCCTTCATGCATCTGTTAGCTTCTCAAAGGACTATTTATTCATTTTCTTTGTCCCTTTTAGCCTCTAGCACAGTGTATTGCAGTGTTCATAAATGTATAACAGTAGATTTGAATTAAAAAGGTATTGTTATCAACTATTCATGTGGGCATGGGAAAATTTACCACTCTCGAATCTTATCCAAAGATCCATTTAAAATCAATGCTTTCTCTTCATTCTATCAGAAATAGTAATTGAATTATTGCAAACTTCTTTGATCATGAAACAACTTCTTTGCAAACTTGATTTATAGACTGTAAGGAAATTTGGTCTATTCAATGATACGATTTTACATAAGGACAACTTAATGGTGACATTGAAAAAAAAATTCCACATGAAATCAGCCCCTTTCACCCCTGTGCCAGTGGCTCATGGTGTTTCTAAAACGAGAGGAAGGAAATAGTTATCTCTAATTATGTCTTGTTCAATTGTGTCATTTAAAGCATTAACCTGTTTTTAGCAAGGCTGTTTTTAGATATTCTATCTTTACTAAGCAAATGCGCTCTTTTTGCAGTCTTTTCCCTGTGGAAACTAGTTTGGGTTATTTGCAAATCATTAACATTAGGGAAAATTAAAATATATATTAGCCTCAATTTCCAAAGATTAGAAAGTGAGATTATAACTTACGGATAAAGTTAGCAAATTTGGTTCTTCTAGAAGAGTGCATGTAGAATGTGCATCTCGGAACTACAGTGTTGTCAAACATGACTATCTGGAAAATATTGCCCACTTGAGCCTGTTCTCAATCTTTCACTAAGTCAACAGTATATTAATGCCTGAGTGGAGATACAGCAATAAAATGTATTTTGTATTATTCTGGATTTCTCAACCTTGGCACTACTGGCATTTAGGGCTTTATTATTCTTTTTGGCAGATGGCAGGGGGTGGCTCCCTGTGCACTACATGTTTAGAGCATCCTTGACTTCTATCTGCAAATGCCACTAGCACTGTCCCTTCTCCCCCAGTATTAATCTCTCTAGAGACAGGCAAATGTTGCCCAATGGACAAAATCACTCCTGGTAGAGAACCACTAATTTAATCCAAGGCTTTTCCAAAGGCTTTAATTCAAGGATTTCCATAAAATTTGTATTATCACCAAAATAAGGCTATTGGAGAAATTTTACTGGGAAGTAACTTAACTTTTTGCACTAATAATAATCACTAGTTCTCATGTATGCGATTAATTATGAGGCATGCACTCTCCTAAGCTCTTTTCACTAAATCATAAAGTAAACACCACAATAACTCAAATATTTTAGTACCTATTGCTTTTGGGTATTTGTCTTACACATTAAGGTAGACACTGGAATGCCTTTTTATTTTTTTCAGTTCATCTTAGACAGAAAAATTAGGGGAATCAAGAGAGTAAGACAAGCCACAGGCTAAGAAAAAAATATTTGCAAAAGACATATCTGATAAAGAACTGTTATCCAAAATATATTAAAAAAATTTTTTTAAACTCAATATCTAAAAAAACCAACAACCTGTTTGAAAATAAGCAAAATGAGATGTGAACAGATACCTCACCATATATGCAGATGGCAAAAAAAGTATATTAAAAGACATTACATGTCATTAGGAATTTTCAAATTAAAACAATGAGATACCACTTGACACCTCTTTAAAAAGCCAAATCTGGAGCACAGACAACACCAAATACTTGTGAGTAAGTAGAACAACTGGAAGTCTCATTCACTGCTGGTAGAAATGCAAAATGATACAGTCACTTTGGAAAACAGTTTAGCAGTTTCTCACAAAACTAAACATACTTTTACCACACAATCCAGCATTTGGGTTCCTTAGCATTTACTCAAAGGAGTTGAAAACTTATGTACACACATAGATACTTATACCAGCTTTATTTATAATTATGCAAACTTGGAAACAACCAAGATATCCTCTAGTAGCTGAATAAATACACTGTGATACATCCGTACAATAGAATATTACTCAGTGCTAAGGAGAAATGAGCTATCAAGCCATGAAAAGACAGGGAGGAAACTAAAACGCTTATTACTATGTGAAAGAAGCCAACTTGAAAAGCCTAAATACTATATTACTCCAACTGTATGATATTCTGTAAAAGGCAAAACAATGGAGATGGTAAAAAGATCAGTGGTTCCTGGGGTCTGAAGAGTGGAAGCACTTAGTAGGTGGAACAACGAGGATTTTTAGGACAATAAAACTGTTCTGCACAATACAGTAGTGGTAGATACATACCATTGTACACTTGTCCAACCACAGTATATACACCCAGAGTGAAACCTAACCCAGAATAAACTGTGGACTTTAGGTGATTATGTGTCAGTGTCGGTTCATTGATCATAATAAATGTATCAATTTGGTGTGGTGTATTGATAATGGGGAAAGCTGTATATGTGAGGTCAGGGAGAATATGGGAACTCTGTACTTTCTGCTCAATTTGGCTGCGAACCTAAAGCTTCTCTAAAAAATGAAGTTGATCTGAAAAAAAAATGTAGATGGGTGACAATTCAAGCATGAAATCTTCAGGAATAATTATTGTGCATCATTGTAAACTAGCCTGACTGCATAGAAGTTCTCCCAAGTCTGCTTTCCATTTATGGGGGCTCACAAGGAGCAGGTGGCAGTCTCAATGCACGCACAGAGGACCATGCACACAAGGGCCAGGTAACTTCATACTCTTCAGAGAGGTCAAGAATCAGTCATAGTGAAAAGAAAGCAGAGAACTAAGCCTATATCCCAGGAACTCTCAGGTTCCTTCCAAATAACTCTTCAAAACATCACCTTTCTTTCATTATTTTTTTTCACATATTTCTTGCAAATACAGAAAGTGCAATAAGGAGGAAGAACTTTATCACTGGGAAAATGATGATAGGTGTAGTTGAAATCTGGAGTGCTGTTAAATTTTTAACTCAATCCCCTAATTATAGCCCTCCTGACACTTTGTTTCTGAGCTCCATCGATGTATGGTGGAAATGACCTCAATACATTTAGTTATAACTAGGTCTCAGGGTGTTTTTTTTTCTTCTTCTTCTTCTTCTTTCTTTAGTCACTTAAGTAAAGCATTTCTCAACCCTGTCTTTCCTGTAAAAGGTGAGATCCCCTTCTTGAATCTGAATGACTCCCTTGGGGTTTGAGAGTCATTTACCTTTGGTTAGTACAGCAGATGGAATGTTGCATGCTTGGCTCAGGGCTCCTGGCTCGGTGCCTGGGCTGTGAGGACAGTTGCTAAACTCAGAAGGTGGCTTCAGAACCAAGCCTATGCCATCTTTCCCAGGCTTGAGGCTACTTGAGAAAGCTACAATTTACTGTTATTAAAATGCAGCTACAGAATCCCAGACCTGGTGTGAACTCTAGCAAGATTTAGGGGGCCTGAGGGTCTGAGGGCCTGGGGGCTTGGAAGTAAGCTCTAATTGGTCATAAATAAAATAAAGATATTACTTTTTTTTTTTTAGTACAATCTGGTTACATATGAAGAAATTTGCAAATCTCTAAGAGAATCTCTTTTCCCATCCTCCCCAATCCCATCTTCCCCCATTCCATCTCTTATAGGTCTTTTAAACCAAATATATATATATATTTAAAAAGATTTTATTTAGTTATTTGACAGACAGATATTACAAGTAGGCAAGAGAGGCAGGCAGGGAGAGAGAGGAGGAAGCAGGCTCTCCACGGAGCAGAGAGCCCGATGTGGGGCTCGATCCCAGGACTCTGGGATCATGACCTGAGCTGAAAGCAGAGGCTTTAACCCACTGAGCCACCCAGGTGCCCCAAACCAAATATATTTTAATAGAGGTATTTTTATTTAGGTAGCTAATGAGTAGTATATTGACTGTATTGGATGACAATTTGAAATAACTAGGATGGCTGGATTATTTAATATTCAAATTATTTTTTTCTCCACTCAGTTTTTTTCTTCCTTTCTCTTATTCCCATTCAGCATGTAGTCAGTTCTGTGCTCAGTGACTCAGGAGGGGGATGTAGTAGAAAACAGAAAACAAAAATAGGCTGCCAATACGTCATTCTTTTTTTTTTTATTTAATTAATTCACTCATTTATTCCTTCAATCTATGGAACTCCTGAGAGAATTCTAAGATGGCAGCATCTTCTCTCTCTAAAATATGTTAGAAGAGTCATGTCAACTCATAGCATACCCTCACACTTATTTAATTATTCAATCAACAAATTTGTGTGTGGGTATGTTCCTATTATGTGCCAGAGCATTCTGGATGCTGGATGCTAAAGGTAAAACAGCAAGGAGAAAAAAAATCCCCTTTCATGGGGAGGGAGAGACCGGACAGTAAAAATAAAAACAAATAGATACAAGATAAAATATGAATACTGATAAGGGATTGATAATTTTCTTGATAAATTTTCTTTTTTCTTTGATAAATTTTCTTTACCAAAACTAAGCCACAGGGAGGAGAAAAGTTGGGACATAAACATATGAAGACAGAGAAACCTAAAAAGAAAAAGCTTTTCCCCTGAGAATGATCTCTCCTAAGATTAAGATTAAAAGGCAATTGAATTTAAATCTAAAAAATTTTTTTAAAAAAGCAGTTGATGAAAGAGCTTTTTTACATTGCACCATAGTTTATTTTCAAATTAAAATTTAACTTACTTGAAGAACTTTTTTTAAAATTTGAGTATACTTAACATACATTGTTCCCTTAGTTTCAAGTGTGTAACAGTGATTTGACAACTCCATACATTATGCTGTGCTCACCCCAAATGTAGCCACCATCTGTCGCCATTTAATGCTATTACAATATCATTGACTATGTTCCTCATGCTGTGCCTTTTATTCCCATGACTTACTCATTCTTCAACTGGAAGCCTGTATCTCCCACTGTTCTTCACCCATTTTTCCCATTCTCCCACCATTAAGAGAGCTGGGCTTGATGGCAGAAGGCATCTGATCTCCTATTTCCTGTAAGAGTACATCAAAAAGAGAAAATGGCTTCATAGTGCTTCTAGGCAGAGAACAAACTCTCTCTCCAAACTCCTGCTGATGAACCATGCATGTAAGCCAAACTGATGTGTGTTGCAGCAGCTCCCAGTGTGGCCTGATGACCAACAAGCAAGTGGACCATCCCCAACTCTGTAATACTAGGTAATACCTCAAAACTATAGTACAATCCTAATTAGGGGGACCTCAATAAAAGATTGAGATTTTAAAGCTGAGGCATTGAGTTCCCCCAACAATCTAAGGGAATTGGGGACTGGAGTCAGAAATTAGTTTATAAAAGTAAAGTTATATATCAGTGCTCCTGATTTCACAGACTGAGATTCATATCATTATACCAATACTGTGCCTGGATAATCTGTCTTGACTCTTTTCTATCTCTTAATGCCACATTAAAGTAGTTGTACTTATCTACTTATCTAAGTATTTCTCATGGCTATTGCTGCCGATCTTAGTTATTTTTCCTAGGCTCATCTCTGTGAATTCCTATACTAACTCCTTGTCCAATGTACTGCATCCTGTCTTACTATCCTTCAATCAATATAATAACCAGAATATTTTATTTAAAATCCATATCTCACAATGTTTCTCCCCTGTTTCATATTCTCTGTGATTTCTATTTGCCACAGAATCAAGAACATGAACCAAGAGCCCTCCATGGACTCTATTCTCCAGCCTTACCTCCCTCTTCATCTTTCGTTGTGATTTCTCTTCCAACAACATTGAATGAACACATATTTCTCCTAGCTTCAGTTCCTTTGTTCATGTGGTTCTCTCTGTTCAGAATTATCCCCCTCCCCAACTCATGCACCCATTTTGCCTGTTTAACTCCTACTTATTTTTTTTAACATTCAATTCAGGCATTCCATCCATCAGGAAAGTCTCTGATCTCACTTTAGCCCACCTCCTGGAGTACCACTATAATTTATGTAATAATCACACATAACTCCATTTTATGTTCTATGAACATCTAATTATGTATTTGTCTCTACCCCTAAACTGTGAGCTCTCTGAAGACAGGAACCAAGCTCACCTATCTGAGTCTCCATTGCTTAGAATGATGCCTCGCCAATAATAGGCATTCAATTCATGTTTGTCCAACTGAACAAATGATCTACACAGAAATCTGGCAACACTTCAGAAATCTTTCATCAGGAATCTAATTTTAGAGAATACAGGTGTTTTCAGACAAGCAAATTAATGTGCCAGTAATTCTTCAGGGACCATCAATGTATATACTTTGTCTGAGGAGTTTAAGGACTTATCAGATGCTGCCTCATGGATGGGAACATCTAGAGCTGCTCCGGAGGCAAGACACTTTAATCACGTGGATGTGGCCTTCAGATCCATATTTGGTTGTGCTATCATGATTACTACATGATCATAATAAAAGCAAGAGTCCCTTGCATTTCTATAGCATCTCATGGCGTGCAAAGAATTTCCTTACACAAAATAGCCCCAAGAGATAAATAGGATAGACATTATTATCACCACTTTATAGATAAGTAACTAAGGTTCAAAGAGATTAAGTGTGTAGCCTAAGACCTCACACCTATTAAATTTCTGAGCCAGGGTTGAACTGGCTTGTTAATCTTTCATTCATGTGAACTTCTGAAATTCAAGTCAATAATCATGTCTTCCAGAGAAACTAGGAATTTCCAATGGAATCAACATTTTCTAATTTTAAAACTAGAGGCAGGATAAGCCTACAGAAAAATAAATAGGTAAAGATTTCTGTTACATACTGCTGCTTTGAAGTTCTCCAAATAAGTCAGTTAAACTCAAGTCAAGTTCTAGTAAATAACTGAGTAATATATAATAATGGCTACTGGACATGTGATGACAAAATAATAGCTAGCTAGCTGTTTTCAAAGATGAACATAGGATTTGAACAGCTAAAATAGGATGGAAAAATTAAAATCTTTAGGGGGTTTCTCAATCTCATTTTTTGGGTGACCCATTGAATGACTCATCATTCCACACAATAAACTTAAAGCAACTAATCTCCTGGTAAATCTGTTCTGTGGTCTTGGTCTTGTCTTAATTTTTGTCTTAGTTGTCAAATATTATAAAGGTAGCATTAATATCTTATTCAGTCTCATTTTTTCAATTATTCAATAAACATAAATTAAATGCCATTATGTGCCAAGATTCTGGGATACTTTGACAGTACCAGTATAAGTAAGACCTAACTAGCCACAGCTCTTGTGTAGAATATATGATCCATTGGGGAAAACAGGAAATAATACAAGCACTGTTCTTTCAAGTTACAGAAGTGTGTCATATCATAGCTATTGCCCAAAGACAGAAATAATTAATTCAACTTGAAGAATTCCAGTAACACAGCAGGAGGATCCATGCCACTCTTGAGCTCCAATTTTACATGTCACCAAGCACATGGCATAAAGTAGATGGTTAAAAATTATCTGCCCGTTGATTAATGGCATAGCCTGGTTCAAGTTATTTATGAAATCATTATATTCCCTCTCATAGAGACATTAACCTTATAGCTTCATTTGAGTTTGTAAAATTAAGTTTATCTATTATAGAAACTTCAAGCATCTCAAAAGGGTGGGTATGATGCTCTAGGCAAGACATCCCTCCACTTAAATCCCAGATTTGGGAATAATTTCCATGCCTGTAAGAACAATAGTAAGCCTTGTCTCACAAATTCTTCAATGTGAATGAATGTTTAGTCTCTTTTCAGGAGACTGAGTGCCTCCTACACAGAGAGGCTTGTTTCTTGTCTGATTTAGGTCTTCTCTCTACTCTATGTTCTAAGATTAAAAATGCAGTAAATACAGCTTCTTCCCACCTATCCGTTTCTAAGTCAGATGAGTCAATATGAAACAATAGAAGATTGATGATTACCTAAAATATTCTGTGATCTCTTAGAGTTGACCACAGAATTAAATTCTTTAGGCCTTCTCAATTTGCTTCTTTAGGTGAAGTCCAATAAATCAAACTAACTGTCACCTATTACATTTCCCCCCTTCACTGACAATCTCTGAACATCTACTTTAAAGCAAATCTTTTTAGTAATACTTTTTAAAGGACATTAGGAGAAAGAAAATAATTCTAATTTTTAAGACTTCATGTTTCACAAAATGAAGTCAAAAGTAACAACATATATTTCTGGTTCCAGAAAATTCAAATAGAAATATTTGTGTTTAAGAAGATGTGGTCCATATACACAATGGGATATTACTCAGCCATCAGAAAGTAAGAATACCCAACTTTTGCATCAACATGATGGGACTGGAGGAGATTATGCTGAGTGAAATAAGTCAAACAGAGAAAGTCAAT